>CAWUFW010000804.1:3322500-3556899 GCA_963921515.1 Calotriton arnoldi
ATAACAGAACAGAACAAAATAAAATAAGACAATAAAAATCATGACAGTATTCTACGCAATATGACAAAAGATTATAGCCTGCAAACCAACCCATTAACAATACAACTGCCACAAAAAATAATACCTACACAACAAAACATCACATTATAAAGCACAATAATACATAACAATATCAAAAAGTGCGTCCACCAATACTATGCCCCTCAAAATACAACACAATGATTTGCAACACAACCATAACACAACAACAGAAAACAATGACACACCACAACATATAAATAGAACGCAAAAACATTGCAACAAAGCAAAATACAACAGGAAACAATATAACACGGTGTAACAAAGCTACCACAAAAGAACACAACACAGCAACAACACAAAAACAAAATAACCCAATAGCAACACACAAGACATTACTACTACTACTACTACTACTACTACTACTACTACAACAATAACACAACAGCACAATAAAACAAATTGCAAGATGTTGTGAGTACATTAGGCCCTTGCAAGCTGAAGCCTTCACAGGTCCACAGCCTGGACAGTGGACAACACTTCCTGCCTGTGGACTGGACAGGAAGTGTCGAGGAGAAGAACAGGATTCCAGGGTAGGACAGTGCAGGAACAACATGGGCGGAGACAAGCTCCCTGGAAGTACAAGAACAAAGTAATAGAGAGGGCTTTTTAATAAAGGATAGATTAAAAGCATACCTGTGTCCCTGTGATCTGTCCACCCCAATACTGGGACATTACATCTGTAGATGAACTGGAGACAAATTCATGTGTGTTGTGAAGCATGTCTCTCCACAATTAATGGTTAAGTAACTCAGCATCACCGGAGGAGGTGTGGCAGGAGACCGAACTTCCTCGATCGATGAGTTTGGAAGCGCAGAGCGCGATGAGCATGTAAAAAATAAAAAAGCTGACTGCATGTTGCCTCTGGTGGGGAGGGGGAATATAAAAGGGCACCAAGTCACTGACTCAGCGATCTGAGAGCTGAGCCCAGAAGGTCAACCGCTTCCGGTCCTCAGTGTTGCGCTGAAGAAATACACCAGTTCCCCAATAATGGTTTCAATGCTGCAGCATTATTGGAAGAAGGAGGCAAGATTGGGAGATCCCTGGCCACTGGCGAGCATCACCAAAGTGCAGGTTTAAGTGGGGAGGGCCAGAGTAGTTGCCTCATTGCAGCTGCTCATGCCTAGGCCACTAAACAGAAATACAAAAGTCAGCATGCAGCTTCAAAATAAACTATTGAGAGGATCGGCATTCCAAAACACACCATCACTCGAGAAAAAGAACTGCGTCTCATGAGAATGCGGGCAAAAACGCTGCCATTTTGGGGTCAAGCAGCCCCATTCGAAAGAACAGAGCGGCCATTTCCAAACAGGTGGCCCATAGAAAGCAATAGAGCAGCCATCTTGAGTCAGCCTGCTCAACTATAAGTGAATGAGGCTGCTATTTTAAGAATAGGCAATACTACAAGCGGCAGCCTATAATGTCAGCCCTGTGTGAAACTTGAAAGAGAAAGCCACAGAGCCTCACAAGTTTCCCAGGTCAGCCACAAAACTCAAACAAACAAGAAAATGAAACGAGAACAGTGGCAAATATATTCATTAAGTACAGGAAGGACTATGAAACACTCAGAAACTCAATTCCACATTAGCCAGCAGTGTTGTTAAATATTTCAAAACAGTACAAAGCCGACACTAAACAATCTATGCATGTGTAGAATGACCAAGAGTAAGCAGAAATTAGAAAGCCAAACCAATAAGTAATTGGACCAAACATTCTGCATCATAAAAGAAGCCTCAGCAACAACCAGCACTATACAGTTCTTATTCACAAGAGAGACCAAAAAGACTGGCACTGTGCCCCAAGGACAAAAAGGATCACCAGGGGGTAAGTAGTCAGGTCTCCCCCACTCAACAATATATTTCACAATAAGACCTGACCAACTAAGAACAGTATTTTACAATTTTATGGACTAAGGGTCTAAATTCCCCTTATACGGCAGTGCAATTTTTACTTGCCTGTATGTCCTACTGTTCATCCTTAATATTCAATCACGTCATGTGCCACACTTTCCACCAAGCAACAACAAAAAGGTTTTTGTATTTTCACCACATTACGTTGTGTAGAAAATATATGTGAAAGAATGGGAAGTACCTCACGGTAGTAACACCAAGGGGGGCTGCTGGCATATAATTTACCAGTATGCCCACACTTATCATCACCGGTAACTTTCCAAGTGGAAAACAAAGATGAAAGTAAAGAGATTCCTCTAAGCTGAGAAATCTATGACAAAATGAGTGAAAAAGAATAGGTGCATAAAGATGACATGTTCAGCGTGAAAAATCACTGCATGCCTACCATGTCCCACACACAAAAGAGGAGATGCAATCCTCAATTAAAACGAGGTACCGCTTACTTACAACAATGATTTATTCAATGTAGCAAGCGTCCTCACTTAAAAACGGCATCTAATTGGCCATTTAATTGGCCATTTATCACTATATAAGCCAACATGTTTCGTTGCCTACTGTAATTCCGGCAACTTCATCAAGGGACAAATCTGCAGCAGGCGTTTCAGGCAGAGCACCTCATCGCATACATGCCAACATTTTAAAACAGTCAAGCTGGGTATTTAAAAAAAAGAACAAGAGGAATGTATCCTCCCAATTGACTTCTTGTAAAGCAGAGCAAATTCTAGGCGGGTGACAGCTAACAGCTTTTATTGCAAAACTAGAAAATCTGGTACAACACTGTGCTTTCAGTACCTTCACGAATGAAGATGCAATTTGCTTGCGAGTCATCAAAGGCTGTCTGTCACAAACGAAGCAACGTAAACTCCTCAAAAAGCCACTCTCACTAGAGAAAATTCTCAAGAGGGCCAAGACAGGAGAGCTGGCCAAAGAAAAAGGACCACACCATAATCCAAGAAAGAAGATGAAGAAAGAAGAAATGTCTCACATACCATCGAGAAAAAGACAAGTGACTGAGATGGAAGTCAAGAGGAATGAGAGCAAAGAAAGATCTCAGGAGGGCAGGGATCAGGCAGAGATGAAGCAACACATCTGAAGACGGAAATCACAATGCTATGGTCGAACCACAGGGCAGAAGTGGAGAGTAAAGCAGAGCCCTGGACAAACATAGACTGGGCTAAACCATCCCTAGCAACATCACAACACTTCTCCTTATGCCTGGCATCAAGCTTCTCAGACACCTCGGAAGAAGAGTCTGGTACAGTTCACAAAAGTGGCACAGACAACAACATACCCAGAAGCAGAAAAGGTGAAACAAGTCATAGAATATCTGGTGATCAGTCGTGGCTGGCACAGGTAAGAGTGGTGGGGCGGGGTGGGGTGGGGGTTTGGGAACTCGACATACAACGGGATAAGGTAAATAAAAAAAATTTAAAAATTAAACCACTTACCTTGCAGTCGCCGAATCGCCGTGTCGGCGATGCAGCGTGCGCAAGGTAAGTGGTTTTATTAGTTTTTTAATTTAATTTAACTAATCCTGTTGTATGTCTACTTCCTGACCCCCACCCTTCCAAGCTACCACCACACCGCTCTTACCCGTGCCGGCCGCCACTGTTGGTGATACACCCATACTGTGGAAATCAGCACACTGACAAACCCTTGAAAGATGCAACAAGAAGGGGAGCACTAAGAGGCATTTGTCAATGTCACAAGACAAGACCAAGGTCAGGGCACACCCAATTCGAGATGAAACATGGGACACGTGCTAATGGCATCAACTGCAGTTGTCAGATAGAGACATGGAGGAATGTGAGCCTGTCAGACCTGAGCAAAACTCTCCAATGCTAAGGAGCACCCAAGAGCTAAGTCCACAAGAGAATCTCCAACTTCTGTTTACTGGAGAGATAATCAAGTGTGCCTATGATTAAATGAGCAACTCCTTTGTCACACCACAGTCAAAACAATTTTTACATTGGAAACCACTGGAAGACACATGAGATGTTAAGAGCATGCCCTTGCAATATCTTGTGTCAACAGAACTAGTCACATTACGGGCAGGAGAACATCTTTACAGACAACCAAAGGAAATTACATCAAATTCAGAGAGCCCTTTGTGTGATAAGTGCTTTGCACCACATCTAAATGAGATTTTGCAACCACCAGCTGTGCAACAGAACACACAGTGTCAACCGCAGTCACACAAAAACAGAAACATTATACCATCCCCAGCAACTGGAGCAGCTCGATTGACTCAAAGAACTCACAGCTTGCAACACCATACCTATGAAAAGTCACCCAAGAATTCTTCCCTTATGTGGGAGGGGGGAGTGTTGTTATATCATCTCTACGTAAGAAAGGCAAAGATGTCTTGTCAGTTATGTGTCATTTTTTTCTAAGGAGTGGGGATATCATGTATTATCCTTCCTTAAGATAGGTGGAGGTGTCATGTCAGAGATACGTCATTTTCTTTAAGGAGGGGGAGATGTTGTGTGGACATTAGGATCTTGAAGGTTGAAGCCTCCCCAGGTCCATAGCCTGGCCACCAGACACCACTTACTGCCTACGGACTGGAAAGGAAGTGTGGGGGAGAAGCACAGGATTCCAGGGTAGGACAGTGCAGCACCACATGGGTGGAGACAAGCTCCCCCAGAAGTACAAGAACAAAGTAATGGAGAGGGCTTTTAAATAAAGGATAGATTAGAAGAATACCTGTGTCCGTGTGATCTGTCCACCCCAATACTCGGGACATTACACAAACAAAAATACACCTCCAATTCATTGTACTGTTTCGTTGTTATGTTGGGTTGGTTTATTTCTGCATTGGGAACAGTCGATTTAGTTTAATGGGACGCATTGTCCAGGTCGACACCAAGCCAAGAGCACCTAGTTAAGAGCGTGCAATAGTGCAAACAGGGACAGTGTACCTCAACTGTAATATAAGCTCTGGTGTTAATTTAAGTGTTGATTTAAGTGTTCTGAGAGTTAGGGAAGCTTGCAGTGCTGTTGTACCTATTGAAAATGATGCTTATATGTGTTTGAAGGTTAATGGATACTTATACTGTTAATTTGCTATACGTGTTCTTAAGGTAATGAGTGATTGCATTGTAACTTTTCATGTTGCTCTTTTTGTGTATGAGAGGGATGTTTACAGTGCTAGTGTCTGTGACGCCCATCTTCTGAAGGTGTGGCATTCCTCGCTGTACTGTGCGGAATGTGAACCTGATTCCATTGCTGCTGCATATACTGCAATTCGTGTGAGACTGATGGATACTTGAAGCCAGCTGACTGTCTGCTTTACCATTTTGGGGGTGAGGGGAGATTCCACTGCAGTTTTAAGCAATGGACCTGTCTTTTATTTGATTCGTTATTAGGTCTCGCATAGCGTTGCAGTGCAACGCACTGTTCGCTTTGCGAGGCATGCAGTATACAGTATAGTGGGGGGAAGCTCCGCCCACTTTCCGTCCATGTTTTTCATTAGCTTAAATCGGAAATGCTGCATTCTGATTTGTTTTCGGTTTCTTTGTCCCTCCTCCTCACAGCCATGTCGTCATTTTTCTCCTTCCATTGCTATCGGCCCCTTTACTTTACAAACTCTTTTGTTCCTCTGCCCCCCCCCCCTTCCCTCCCACAGTCCGTAACTTCTCTGCTCACCACCCCCCTCCCCCCCACTCCCGATCATGCCTTCTTGGACGCCCGCAGGTTTGTTTATAATGCAATAGGTCTCTCGTAATACGAGTCCTATTGCATTTATAAATGGTTGTTTTCTCCTGGGATTGGCTGGCTGAGTCTCGCACTTTATTTTGCCTGACCTGTCCAGACGGCTGTGTTACGCATGCGTCGTCCAGCAGTAGGTATACATCAACAGTGGCGTTTTCCCAAATCATGGCGGGAGGCAGTGACAGTACAAGCAGCGAACCCTGGTAGCCAGTACCGCATATGTCATATCGCAAAACCGCGGTAAGATAAATACAGTGTGGAAAAAACGGTACGGGCTGTTTTGAACATATGGTCCCAAATTTGCTGGACCATTTTCTCTGCAGAGGGACGTGCATTTAATTATGCATTAAAAACCTTTTTTTTTCGCGAGCCAATTTTGAATGCACCGTGACTGAACAGCGCAGTTGCTCACACGTACACGGCTACCAACTTCTCCGAGTTCGCCAAAGTAGCGCCGATCGTCTCAGTGGGGGAGTTTTCCCCTGGAGTCACGGAATGATGCTGTCCCGGTTCGCTCGTTGCTGCCAGCTCTGGGGGGGGAAAGAGTGTCTGCAACCAGTCGGGCATTCAGTGCTGCTGATGAACATGGAGGGAGGGGGCTGGGTGAGGGTCGTGATAAGCGGCTCTTCCCGGCGCAGCGAGGAATTATTTGAGAAGCTCAGCATGGTGTTGTAATTAAACAGGAAAGATTCCACGGAGGCGCGCGGCCTCAAACACAAGTGGAATTATAACACATGGCAATAAGCTGAGTCTGACTGGGGAAGGCGCGGGGTTGATGAGAGGCGGTGAAAACGCCCGAGAACGAGATTTAGGGTCCGCAGCCATTGACACTGGCATTGTCATTGGCAGTCAGTAACTTCAAGTTTTAGGTGTGGATATTTCATCACGCCGAAAAACGTTAGAGGTGCGCCACTTTACAAGGTCAGGCTTCGATCTGAATCTGGCAACACACCTGCCTTTAGTGTTTAGTTCACACTGAAAATTCCACCAGTTCTAGTGTAAGTGTCGTTAGTTATTTATATGCGTTTATAAAGCATTTAGAATTGCTCCTGCGATGACTGCCTGCCACTGGAATATAAATAAATACTTCCGGTCTACATGTTTTTTTAAATAAATCCATAATATTCCGCTATTGAATCTAATAATATTGCACTGCTAGGCTGTCCTTGTGCTGGCGTAATGTACTTTTAGTAAATGCTAGATTCCTCCCTTGTTCCTGTATATATGTGGCTCCCCCAGCTGCTCTGCCCTCTGAAGCATTACAGCCTACAGACAAGTCAGGCCAAATGATTGTTAAGAGAGTGGAGAATCCCGGACCCAACTAGTTTAAGTTTACAGAGCAAACAACTTTTTCTACGGTAATTGCTTTGCAAGAGGCTGTTGCCCATTATTTAATAAATCTATTTGATTTTTTCATCACTCTTTGCAATATCAACGTGAACTTGCTCGTTATCGCTTCAGCAATTTGTTCGTAAAATAACTTGTAAATAAATATATATTAGCGTATGGTTTTTGGGACAAAAATATACTTGAAAACAGTATCATATCGACAGTAGCATCTGTCTTCAGCACAGACGTTCGTGCTCTTAGTACACATACTGAGTATCCCATGAGAATAAACCTCACTCCCTGTAATGGACAACATAAATTTGCACTGAGAATGCAGATGGATTGTTCAGATGGAAAGAGGGCGTGCTTTTACTTTATATGAACCTGTGTGCAGTGTGTGGCAAAATAATGAGGTAATACCAACACTAAGTGTGCCGCATAATTTACCTTTTCTTGCTGCAAGATTTAGTCAAACTAGTTACATAATTTGGTTTCCCCACTGGAATTATGCGATTGTGGGGCCACAGCTTTTTTTGCATAGTTATGGATTTTCTGCATTTGCCATATAATCCATCATCTATTACATAATCTGTAGATTTTTCTAGTTTATTCAGATCAAAAGTTATTAAACAGCAAAAAAGTGTTGCAGCGCACTGGAAGTCCCTTTGCGAAGCTTGACTTGCCACATTTCTGTTACTTATCGTTATTTTTCAATTCAAAACTGGTTGCATTTGTTAATATGTTTTAAACCTAGTGACTGACACTAAAAAGTACATTTGGCACAATTTTTGTTTCTAGAACATGGAGTGAAGCCAGTGTTTGTAGGGCCTAAAAAGCAGTGTGTGAACTGATCCGGATGGCCGGGGGGGGGGGGGGGAGTCACGGGGGGAGGGTGGTGGGAGAGGTGTGCTAAAAACAAACATCTTCATAACTAACATTTCCATTACAGCGCCAAACATTTCCATTACAGCGTCAATAGCTCTAACTCTAAAAAAAAATGCGAGACCTATTGCATTGCAAATGCTTGTTTTTCATTGCAGCTGCTCATGCCACTCATGTTGCAAGCACAAAGGGAACTTGCACTGCTTCTGCTCATAAAGTACCTATTCCGAGGGTGATCGATGCTTGCACTGCTGCTGTCTGGACTGCACCTGTGCTGAGCAAGAGGGTTCTTTCGTTGTGTGTGCATTTATTTTACCCGCTCTGAGCATGACAGGTGTTTTCACTGTTGCTGTTCACACTATATTTACTGTTATCTTTCGTACATATTTTGAAATCAGTCAAAAGTTATGAAATCCTAGTTATCACTTTTAGGGTTTAGATGGCTGCTCATTATTTTTAGCTGTGCAGGGGAAATGAGAGACCTGTCTTTCGTAGGCCATTTGAGATTTTCCGGATTGATTTAGTGCAAATTGAATTTTATGTGCATGAATGTGTTTCATAAAATGATCTTTTACATTGATTAGACGGTATGATATTAGAGTAGCCACTTAATTATGCCCGTAGGGACCACGATGACCATTTTGATTATTTTATCATAGAGTCGCAGCTTACGTTACCCTCTCCAGGGCAGATTTAAAATGAAAGTGACTCAGTGCATTCCGCAAGCCATTTGGCTGCGCCGCACTGCGTCACTTTCAAAGCACAGGGATGCGACATATTTACAACAATATGTCGCATATCTGTGCTTCCCTCTGCGCTGGCGCACAAACTGCAGCCATGCGCCGGCGCAGGCACCCTTGCACCATGGTGCAAGTATACCTGCGTCGTGGGGAGATTGTTTTTGTGCAGGAAGGGGCTCCTTCCTGCACAAAAACAATCACTACAGTCATTTTCCTCTTTCAATGCGTTCTGCAGAATGCAGCACGCATTGAAAGAGGAAAAAAGGAGGAGAAATGAAAACATTTCTCCTCGTTGCGCCTCCCTACGCCTCCCCTGGGGAGGCGTAGGATTCACACGCATTTCCAGATTTATGATTCCTCGTAAATCTGGAAATGTGTATCGTTCCATGGGTGCTGCGTGGGAACACCCACAACAACACCCATGGAACGCCCCTTTCACGCAAAGTGCTGCGTGAATGGGCTATATTTACAACGACAGGAAAAGCCACGCAGGGTGGCTTTTCCTGTCCTTGTAAATATGGAGCAGTAAGATACGCCACCAGCACGTCACAAAAAGTGACGTACTGGTGGCGCACGGGGCTTGTAACTCTGCCCCTCTGTGTTTTCAAATCTGTGGGTCGCGACCCACTGACAGGTCGCAAGCCCATTTTTTGTGGGTCGGCAGAGTAGGAGCAATAAATAAATATGCCTTTAAACTCTGGGCCACATTCACAAAGGTAAACTTTCACTTTTATGTTATGCAGCTGATAAGCAGCTAGATCCTTTGATTGATACTTAAACCGATTATGAGACACTTTGAGTAATCTATGAACAAAAATGCACCAATTTCAAGTGGAAGAGATGCTGAAAATAATCATGAGAGAATTTAGCTACTGCATCTTAAAAGCCTGCAGATAAATGTAGACTAGACAAAATTATACTCATTCAATAATATAGGTTCTTAGTTATATATACAAGCCATAGTATGCTATTTAAATGTGCATAAGGGTGCTAAAACTATGTACTCACATGACATGAAATTCTTAATCTTACTCATTAAAATAATAATGTGTGTAAAGAATTAATAAAATCTAATGCAATCTAGTTTTTTTTCCATGTAATATTGGAGGGTTCATTCTGAATTTCATCATTGTATATGTGAAATTGTGCACGAAAAGAGAAAATGGTGCTGCCAAGTCATATTGAATGATAATAAGATCAGACCTTTAGAATTTGATCTTCACATGTGTACTAATACAAACTACTCGAAATTATATTAATATTTTATAATTTGAAATAATTTTACATGTTGGTACTTTGAAAATACAGTAATATGTCATTGTTACATGTGAGATTTACAAAACAATTAATAATGTATTCTGAATGCCTATTTGTTGAAAAAATATTAGAGCATTTATTTTTCATCCATGAAACGTATATTTTCATTACTTTATATTCTGCACATGCTTTAAAAGAAATATAATAGGCCTTCATTTTTTATCTTCTTGCGCTGTTTTTGATTCGTGAAAAAGTTTTATTAACTTATAATGTGAAGCAAAACTGTGTCTTACTAGAAGAGTTCCCACTCGTTTGCAAGGACTGCCTGAAACAAAGCTGATACATTGGCAACATTTGCTATGGGAAGCTGTTGTTTTGAAATTCGCTCATGTGCCTACTGCTAAAGGATCATTGTCTGTGAATTTACGTATACCGGATGATCTGACATATTACGTGACCAGCACCATCTCTTCTGTACAAATTGTGTCTTCTTTATGTCTCATGACAACCACCCTATACGCACTCACCAATGGACTGAGTGGTCTGACACAATGAGGTGACCAAGGAGGTGTTACCACCGGAACTAAAGGATTATACAGGGGCGGCTCCTCCATTAGGGCGGAGGAGCTGTCGCCCCACTGCTGCTCGCAGTGCGAGAAGCAGAAACATAAAATGCTATTTTTAATACCATTTTATGTTTCTGCTTCTCGCACTGCGAGAAAGCAGAAGGGTATGCCTGGTCGGGAGCGGGCGGGTGGGCGTGTCGGGTCGGAGTGGCTTGCCCAGTGCTGTGGGCCCTGACTGTTTGGTCGGCCCTCTGGGGCCGACCAAACCAGTCATGCGCACTCTGCATTTTCTCTATGTAGGCTGCATGCACTCATGTTGCAAGCACAAAGGGAACTTGCACTGCTTCTGCTCATAAAGTACCTATTCCGAGGGTGATCGATGCTTGCACTGCTGCTGTCTGGACTGCACCTGTGCTGAGCAAGAGGGTTCTTTCGTTGTGTGTGCATTTATTTTACCCGCTCTGAGCATGACAGGTGTTTTCACTGTTGCTGTTCACACTATATTTACTGTTATCTTTCGTACATATTTTGAAATCAGTCAAAAGTTATGAAATCCTAGTTATCACTTTTAGGGTTTAGATGGCTGCTCATTATTTTTAGCTGTGCAGGGGAAATGAGAGACCTGTCTTTCGTAGGCCATTTGAGATTTTCCGGATTGATTTAGTGCAAATTGAATTTTATGTGCATGAATGTGTTTCATAAAATGATCTTTTACATTGATTAGACGGTATGATATTAGAGTAGCCACTTAATTATGCCCGTAGGGACCACGATGACCATTTTGATTATTTTATCATAGAGTCGCAGCTTACGTTACCCTCTCCAGGGCAGATTTAAAATGAAAGTGACTCAGTGCATTCCGCAAGCCATTTGGCTGCGCCGCACTGCGTCACTTTCAAAGCACAGGATGCGACATATTTACAACAATATGTCGCATATCTGTGCTTCCCTCTGCGCTGGCGCACAAACTGCAGCCATGCGCCGGCGCAGGCACCCTTGCACCATGGTGCAAGTATACCTATGTCGTGGGAGATTGTTCTTGTGCAGGAAGGGCTCCTTCCTGCACAAAAACAATCACTACAGTCATTTTCCTCTTTCAATGCGTTCTGCAGAATGCAGCACGCATTGAAAGAGGAAAAAAGGAGGAGAAATGAAAACATTTCTCCTCGTTGCGCCTCCCTACGCCTCCCCTGGGGAGGCGTAGGATTCACACGCATTTCCAGATTTATGATTCCTCGTAAATCTGGAAATGTGTATCGTTCCATGGGTGTTGCGTGGGAACACCCACAACAACACCCATGGAACGCCCCTTTCACGCAAAGTGCTGCGTGTAAATGGGCCATATTTACAACGACAGGAAAAGCCACGCAGGGTGGCTTTTCCTGTCCTTGTAAATATGGAGCAGTAAGATACGCCACCAGCACGTCACAAAAAGTGACGTACTGGTGGCGCACGGGGCTTGTAACTCTGCCCCTCTGTGTTTTCAAATCTGTGGGTCGCGACCCACTGACAGGTCGCAAGCCCATTTTTTGTGGGTCGGCAGAGTAGGAGCAATAAATAAATATGCCTTTAAACTCTGGGCCACATTCACAAAGGTAAACTTTCACTTTTATGTTATGCAGCTGATAAGCAGCTAGATCCTTTGATTGATACTTAAACCGATTATGAGACACTTTGAGTAATCTATGAACAAAAATGCACCAATTTCAAGTGGAAGAGATGCTGAAAATAATCATGAGAGAATTTAGCTACTGCATCTTAAAAGCCTGCAGATAAATGTAGACTAGACAAAATTATACTCATTCAATAATATAGGTTCTTAGTTATATATACAAGCCATAGTATGCTATTTAAATGTGCATAAGGGTGCTAAAACTATGTACTCACATGACATGAAATTCTTAATCTTACTCATTAAAATAATAATGTGTGTAAAGAATTAATAAAATCTAATGCAATCTAGTTTTTTTTCCATGTAATATTGGAGGGTTCATTCTGAATTTCATCATTGTATATGTGAAATTGTGCACGAAAAGAGAAAATGGTGCTGCCAAGTCATATTGAATGATAATAAGATCAGACCTTTAGAATTTGATCTTCACATGTGTACTAATACAAACTACTCGAAATTATATTAATATTTTATAATTTGAAATAATTTTACATGTTGGTACTTTGAAAATACAGTAATATGTCATTGTTACATGTGAGATTTACAAAACAATTAATAATGTATTCTGAATGCCTATTTGTTGAAAAAATATTAGAGCATTTATTTTTCATCCATGAAACGTATATTTTCATTACTTTATATTCTGCACATGCTTTAAAAGAAATATAATAGGCCTTCATTTTTTATCTTCTTGCGCTGTTTTTGATTCGTGAAAAGTTTTATTAACTTATAATGTGAAGCAAAACTGTGTCTTACTAGAAGAGTTCCCACTCGTTTGCAAGGACTGCCTGAAACAAAGCTGATACATTGGCAACATTTGCTATGGGAAGCTGTTGTTTTGAAATTCGCTCATGTGCCTACTGCTAAAGGATCATTGTCTGTGAATTTACGTATACCGGATGATCTGACATATTACGTGACCAGCACCATCTCTTCTGTACAAATTGTGTCTTCTTTATGTCTCATGACAACCACCCTATACGCACTCACCAATGGACTGAGTGGTCTGACACAATGAGGTGACCAAGGAGGTGTTACCACCGGAACTAAAGGATTATACAGGGGCGGCTCCTCCATTAGGGCGGAGGAGCGTCGCCCCACTGCTCTCGCAGTGCGAGAAGCAGAAACATAAAATGCTATTTTTAATACCATTTTATGTTTCTGCTTCTCGCACTGCGAGAAAGCAGAAGGGTATGCCTGGTCGGGAGCGGGCGGGTGGGCGTGTCGGGTCGGAGTGGCTTGCCCAGTGCTGTGGGCCCTGACTGTTTGGTCGGCCCTCTGGGGCCGACCAAACCAGTCATGCGCACTCTGCATTTTCTCTATGTAGGCTGCATGCAGCCTACATAGAGAAAATGGCCTCCCCATAGGCGCTCGGCTGGGCGCCGCCCCCACCAATCACAACGCTGCCATTGCAGCATTGTGATTGGCTTAAGGGAGGGGAGGGAGGCTGCCTGTGGCTGCTTCCTGCACAAAAACAATCACTACAGGCATGAAAACGCGGGACCCGGCCAGGAGCCGAGGTGGTGCGGGCCCCGGGAAGGTAAGTATTTTTTTGTTTTAATTAAACCCGTCCCGCTTCCCCAACACGAGCCTGCGCAACCCCCCTCCCCACCCGCGAGTCATGCCAGCCACCACTGGGATAATATTACACATTATTCAGAAGGAGGAGGGAATCTTTCCTTTTACTTTTTCGGGAGAATTGAACTAGACCTGATCCCAGAGAATGTATTTGATTGGGAACTTTGTGGACTCTATCTTTTCCCTTTTCGTGCTGACGCATACACTGTGTGCGCCATACGTGAACCTACTTCAATGGGACACTGCCCATAAGCTGTCTTGGTTTCTGTCCTTGCTGAACTTTCCAGAGCTTTTTGTCACCTTATGGCAATCCCTAAACTACTCAGAACTGTCCTGTAATCTTTAAATCTCAAAAGCTAATAATGATGCTCTTGCTTTTTGACAACTTGATAAAATGTAACCTTAACTAAATTATACGTTCTGTCTTGTCATGATTTGTTTCCTTAACTTGATTGTGCATTTTAATTAATTAATTAATGACAGGGAGAGATCGGTATAGATGCATCTCCGAATACCAGGTACTAATGTTATTGTTTTGCATTGCCTTAATGGAATTATTAGTTTGTATGATTATGGTCCGACTGAATTTCTTTAGGAGATTCGGATTGGCAGTGATAATTCTTTCCTGATATAGTCTGGTGTTGAGAGTCATATATATAAATTTGATTACTAGCTTGTGAGTTGGTTATCCAATTCCTGGTCCTCAATGTATAGCTTGATATCGGATCCTCTATGTTCGCCCCCTCATTGGCACAAAACTAGGTCCATCGGAGGACCAAGTAAGTGTCAGAAAGAATTAATGGTCAGAGCTAAAGTAACCAAAAAAAGGCCCAGTAACGCTGGAACACATGTAAGTTTAGGATTGTTTGCTATTCACAAAGGGATTTACGAGTAGTATCTTTACCAGTGCAGAGTCTCCGTACATAAAAAGACAAGTCTTTTTATGTGTGAAGACTCCGCACTCGTAAAGATGTTACTTGCATATCTTTTTGTGAATAGCAGACAATCGTAAACTTGCCCGAAAGTGTAAGTTTATCTTTTTGAATCAGGCCCTCTGTATATATCATGTCACTTTTGCTGGTGCTTCAAATACAAAGGATGAACTATCAGGCAATGCCTTCTAACACATTGCTGCTTATTCTTTTAACATGGAATTGGGAGTTTACTTTTCTTTCCCTGACTGCAAAGTGAGAGGAGTTTTAAAGTGCATTATGTGACAATCTTGCTAGAGTACAGGGATGTGAAAATAAAAGGCTGTAGACTGTCTTTTGTTTACAACACACAGCAAAATGTAAATACTTGTAAATTAACTGTATGCATTTAGCAGTAAGGAAATACAAAATGAAGCTCATTCTTTGTAATTCTGATGTGTGCTGGAAACAGAAATGTTTATAGGGTCAAAACAAATCAAAACACTTTAGTTGGTGATGCACAAATGAAAAATATTCACAGAAACTTGATTTCCACACTTAATAATTTGTGTGTTATATAGATTTATCAGTAAAACTGTATGTCTGTGCAAATAAAAGCCATTTCAATGGAAAATGTGCTTTCTGTAAATGACAATGCGCTACCATACAATGCTTTAGTTACATTGAAAAATCTCCCCTCGTCATGGAAGATAGATAGAAAGAAAAGGTTGCCCCGCAGCGGTGTAAATGAGTGAATAGATGGAAGAGAATATCGGATACAGATTCCCCTCCAAATACGGAGAATGTCCGTGATGATCTTCAAGTGAACCCGCTTGAAATAATTCAGATCGGAGCATCTGCTAAAAGAAAACTTCAAGTCCGGTCGCAGGGCCTTTGATACCCCTGAGGGAAACAGTCAGGGTCACGATGAGTACGAATTTTCTTAATACAAGAGCAAAAAGCGGCCCAGAAATACAGCTTGAAATCTGGAAGAGACAGACCGCCTTGACTAAAGGGAGGTTTTAAAAGACGAATAGTACTTCTAGCTCCCGATACCTGATGATGCTGCCTATCTCCCCCTCACGACGCTTAAAAAAGAGATCTGGAACCCATAAAGGGATTGCCTAAAAAAGATAGAGAAATGTGGGTAAAATTTTCATTTTGACAATATTACATCATCTGAGGATGCTGATTGGATAGTGGTTCCAAGACCACATCTTCGAGGTAAAAGACTATAGGAGTGGTTCATAATTGAACAAAACAAATGATCAGTATTGGCACAGATGTTGACCCCAAGGTAAGTAGCAGCAATGACTGTCCCTGGGACTGGAGAGTCTGATTGAAAAGTCAGTATTATTTGTGTTTTAGACAGGTTATGCTTATAGCCAGAAACAGCCCCAAACTTCTCAGCCTCAATTGAAATTTGAACCATAGCAGACAGAGGATCAGTAGAGTAAATTGCAACATCATCAGCGTATGCACTTATTTTAAGATCAATGGCAGTAAAAACAAGAGGTGGAATTAAGCGGTTTACACTGAGATGCTGTAAATGACTCAGTGCTCAAAGGGTGGTTTAACTGGGGCATATGACTGTGGGTCAGATCTTTGACTCTGGCAGGTTCTGTGCTTTTTCTACTCCGCAAACACTCTATGACCTTCCCCAACAGTCGTTTTTAAAAAATTTGTTTATTGATTTTTCACAAGTAAGGCAACCATACAAACATTGCATTGCATAGAGACATAGGCTTTGTCGATCCAATACATGGTACATCAGATCATACACACAGTAGTATGTGCAACAATGGGGTAATGGGATGAGGGAAAGGTGCCGCGGGGCACAACTCTTGAAATCCAGTAGACATCAGGCAATACTAGATGGACAGGGAAAATAGCCCTAGGAGCAAGCAGTAGGTGTGATGACGAAACAGTTCAATTGGAGTCGTCTGCCTTGAGGGTGAGGAGATGATTATTAATAATCTCGCAAGCGTTGCCAAACATCCCTAGGCCTTGAGAAGGGAGGTTGAAGTTGTGCAAAATCTTTTCTAACTCTGTTACAATACTACATGGACTTGAGCCATGCAGTTTCTGTGGGGGCTTGTCTGCTGCCCCAGTGTAGGGCCAGTTCCCGCTTAGCGAGTAGTAATGCCACGGATGTAAATCTGTGTGCAGCTTTGGGAATGCCATAGATGTACCCTAGTAATGGCACTGCAGGGTCAGGCAGAATGGTAGTGTCTATCACTGTGGATATGAGAGAGAATATACTAGTCCAATGACGACCTATATCTGAGCATGACCATGTTAAATGCTCGAAATCAGCATCGGGAGCATGAGACTTAGGACACTGTGATGAGCAGGTGGGAACGAAGTGTGCAATGTCTGTGGTATAAATGTATGCCCAATGTAAAAACTTAAAATATATGAGTTTATGTTTTGAATTGATGGATACAAGATTAATTTGGGATCAGCAGTACGACCAGATCTTGTCTGGGAGTGGTTAACCTAGATAGCACCCCAGGCCTCTCTGACAAGCCTGGTGAAATCTGGTTTCATGGCCAGGCTAGCGCTATAAAGCCTAGAGATCAGACGACTGCCGTTGGTGTAAGAGATGATGATTGTCAACAGTGGGAAGTAGTCTGGAGCGAGGGGATATGTGGTCATGCGGGAGCGTAGAGTAATATGGAGTCTGCTTAGTATGAAATGATCCATATTGGGTGCGTTCTGTAAGCGGACCTCATTGGCATGCGTGAGAACATGGCCGTTTGGGAACAAATTGCCCATGGTATGGAGTGCATGACTCCGCAGCGTGCGCTGAATGACTTTCTTATACGTGAGGGGGAGCCAGGGATTGTCTGCCAGTGGTGGAGCAGGGTAGTAAAGGATACCCCCACTCAGCAGGTGACAGAGTTTCCGCCAAGCCCAACAGGTGGTAGATAGGATTTGAATGTCGGAGGGATCCAGAGGGATGCCTTTCGGAAGTATTGATGAAAGAGGCAGCTGTCCGAGCTGATCCCTCTCCAGTTTGTGATAAGGGATGCAAGCATCCGGATGGTACCAGCGATACACAGCTGGCACTGTGCAGCAAGATAATAGCGTTGAAACTCAGGGACCTCAAAATCCCTGCGCTCATTAGGGAGAATCAAGGTGTCCCAGTGGATCAGGAGTTTGCGTTCAGCCCATATGAGCAGCAAGAGGAGACTACAGAGGGCAAAGAAAAAATGTTGTGTAAGTGGTATTGGGATATTTAGAAATAAATAGAAGAAACGGGGAAGAACCACCATTTTAATTATTGACACTCACCCCTCCAGAGAAAGTGGAAGCCGTATCCAGCGTTCTATCTGGGCCGACAACTTTTAAACAGTTGGTCCATAGTTAAGGCAAAGGATCTGATCTTTGTCAGAGTGTAAGTGTATGCCCAGATATTTGGTGGAATCTGTGGTCCATGATAAATTGTATTCAACATCCACAGGGTCAGTGCTCTTGGTTAACAGGAATAATTCAGACGTGGCCCAATTTATGAGGAGACCAGTGAAACTATCAAAACGTATGATCTCTTGTATTAGCGGGGGAAGATTGTCAGAGGGATGGCAGACAAATCACAATATGTCATCAGCATATAAGGAGAGCAAGAAAGGGCTATTTGTGAGTTGAAGGCCATGGTGAAGGTGTCTCTCCTGAAGGTGGTGAACCAGGGGGTCCATAGGGATAGTGAACAAGAGAGGGGAGAGGGGCAGCTCTGTCTGGTACCCTTGAAACAGGGAAGTGGTCAATAAGAGATCCATTCACTCTCAAGCATGCCACCGGATTGATATAAAGAATCATAACCGAGGAGATGAAGTTGCAAGGGAAGCCTATTTTAGCCAATGTTGCTCTAAGGAATGCCCACTCAATGGAGTCAAAAACATTCTTGGCATCTAGCAGGTCCACTACTGTGAGAGTGGTTGGGGATATCCTATTCAACACTGTGAATATTGTCCGCAGATTGAGGGAGGTGGACCTGTGGGGGATAAAACCGGACTGGATGGGGAAAATAATTTGTTCCATTAACAAAGAGAAGCAGGTGGCGAGAGCTTTGGCAAAAATGGTATTATCTAAGTTGAGGAGGGAAAGTGGCCTGTAGGAGGAGCAAAGGCGAGGGTTCCTTGCCAGGCTTCAGGAGTAGCATAAGTACAGCCTCACACAGTGTGGGAGGCAGGCATCCAGGGCCTCCGTATACATGGCCACGAGATGGGGGAGAAGTTGATGTTTATATGTCTTGTAAAAGGCATCATTAGAACAGTCCTTTTTTAAACACTTACAAATTTGAGGCTTTCTTTTTACACAATCCGACTTAAATAGCTGGGGACAAGGATGCCAACATCTTGACCTACTTTTTTACCGTAGATGACAAGACATCAATTAAAATCTCATAAAGGATTATGTCCATAAGTAGAGCGGATGATAGGTCTACCAGGGTTCTCCAACCTTTTATGTACTGAGAGGTACTTATGTTCAATGAAATGCATTGAGAGCTACTAATATTATTAGTGTTGTATAATTTCATTTTTTTTATATGTATAATAATTCGACCAAGCAAAAGCTTTCAAATTTAAGAAGCTGGGATTCACACAGGTGAGCTACTGAGAGGTAGCTGGAGAGCTACAGTAGCTCATAAGCTACTGGTTGGAGACCCCAGGGACTCTAGTCTCACTGCCAAATGACTGCCAAGCTTGGTCAGGATATTTTGGTCAATATTTTGATATTATTTACTGCTCTGTTTGTTCCATTAGTCTAAAGGTGCCGCAATATAGGACAGTGTATTTGTTATTTTATACCCCAGACAGAATAAGCAAATAGTCTAAGAGTAGTTCGAAGCATATGACCTATAGTTCTAAATGTGCATAACATGTGGCTGATATTATCCATATGTTTGCGGAATGCTCTGCACCCAAAGCTTTTTGGTCAAGCATGGCACAGTTATTATCCTTTCATCTGGATTACAATATTAAGTGGTCGGTTAAGGATATCATGTTGGCACAAAAGTACGATATTAGTCTCAGATTAACCTCGGTGGTATTCACTGCTATCACTGTGGCCTGGCTGTGTATCTCCAGAGTATGAGTGCACACTTCTCCCCCCACGGTTTCTGAATGGTGGTCATTGTGTCTACAGATTTACAAACTTGAGTCAGTTACTCTTAAGGCTAAAGGTCCCAAGGCCCGTGCGCATCTGAATAATGTTTGGGTTAATGTGTTTCTTTGAAGTTCAGCCTTTTGCATCTGTATTTGTACTGCTGCACTCCATGATACTTTTTCTGTGTATTAAGGTAATTTTTTCTTTCTTAACGAGTATTTATGTACGATGCTGTGTGCTTACCTTGTTTATTTTTTTTGTCTGTGTTGGTTGATTACAAGCAACTTGAAAAAAATAATAAACAAAAATAAAGTAAAAATCTCTGCCCCTCATGTCCATTAAATGTAGGTTGTTCATGAAAGTTTGTCATTCAAAAAAGTGAATTGTGGTTCTAAAAAGTTTGGAAATCTCTGCTCTATTGGATTCTGTATTTATCTGTGTGTCATACATATATATTCATTGAGAAAAAGCAAAGTTAAAGTAACTTTATATTTAGGTGAATATGTCAGTGACAACATTACAGTTTTGAACTCAACAAATACAGAAATTCACAAGCTATAGTTACCAGAGCTAACTATAACGTGCGCCCCTGCCATGCACTGCTTATGACCTCACATATTACATCACCCATGATATGTTAAATGACATCATTTATGACATCACTGATGACATTTTAAATTACATCATTGATGATATCACTGATGACATAAATGCATGCGTGCTGCGGGAGCTAGTATTGCTCCCACCCGGAGGGAACAGCTATATATCGTGCTCCCTCCGGGAAGGAGCAATCTGTTTTTTAGTCTCCCTGCCCCCATCAGTACAGACAGGGAAACAAAATACAAGTCTGCTCCCAGCCAGCGGGAGCAGTTTTAGAGCTCCCGTCTGCTGGGAGCAGACTTTAGGTTTGCCCCCGTTTGGGGGAAGATTTGAAAATGCTCTTGTCAGACAGGAGCAAACACATGTTTCCCTTCCTGCACGGGTGTGGGCAAGGAAACCACTGTGTCCCAGAAGTGGGCTTCCCAGGACACTGTAAGTGGGTCGGCCTCAGGTGATGGGGTCTTTAGGGCTGTTAAAGGCTGAGGGAGGATGGCTTGCATCCCTTTCCCTTTTAATTTTAAAGTCACGACTCTGGTGGATGTGGTCCTCACAGCCTTTTAAAGGTTTGGGGAGGGGAGCCATGCACCCCTCCCGATAAAAAAACTTTGGGCCCTGGGGGATGGGGTACCCAGGGCCAAATATGGCTGGGGAGGGGAGCTGCATGCCCGCCTCCCCATAATAATTAAATTGAGCTGGGAGATGGGGTCCCCAGGGCCAAAAACAGCTTGGGGAGGGGGTTGTGCCCCCTCCCCTTAAATAAAGATTGCAGAAACGTTTGCTGATTTGTTTTCAATTTTGGAACCAGGTAGGTCCCTCTGGTTCCGCCCCCCATGGGGCCTAGGGGGCAGGGTGTCCCTACGCTGCCCCCTTATGTTATTTTTTTTTTTAAGTACGGGGGACTAAGTCCCAGAGTCCTTTAATGGCTGCCAGCAACATTTTTCTCATGTTGCTGGCAGCCAATCAGAGCACTCGATCTGACCCAAAGGAAAAAAAACCTCCCTGGGCCAATCAGAACCTTCTATTTTTAAATTGCCACTCCTGTGAGACTCTTGCAAGCCTCTCAAGGACACAACCATCCAGATATACAATTCTTTTTAAACCTGAATGTCTCAAAAACTACTGAACAGATTTACACCAAATCACAAAAAGCACAATCTGCCAACCAAGATTTAGCTTCCTGCCATATTTCTTGGCTGTAGCTCGAAGGATCACCCCAAATCTTTCCCTGAAACTTTCCATGCACAAACTAGGCAAATAGAGCACTTTTTTGTAAAGTTTTGTGAAGATTCGTCAAACGGGGACAAAGCTATTAAGAACACAAAAAAATGTATTCCTTATAGAAATGCTGACCTAACTGTTGGAAACCGGGTCAATAGTTGTGCAGCCTGCGCAAGTAATGGGTCCATAATTGTCTTCCACTGGGAACCAAACACCCCATTGTAGCACTTGACTCTCATAGGGTAGCGTTGTAGAGCAGTGCAAGGCCTACTTAAGGGAGGTGGTGTGGGCTGGTAATCAAAGCAAACACAAGGAGATGATGGACGGAGCGCTGAAACTTTTCAGACACTCACCCCCAGTCACAGATCTGGGTTGAATCCATCATCGTTCTTTAGCTCACTTTGCCACCCCAGTTCGGACACAGCTATATGCAAATCAGTCTTGACCCAAATACACAATAATAACACTAAATAAGTGATTGTCCAGTCTGTGCTTTTCTTTATAAAAAAGAAAAGTACATTTTATACACACACACACTACTCAATTCTATGCAACAATTTTCAAAAATACACAAGATGATGGAATTACTTTTGGAGACCATTGCATAATCATTTTCATACCTCCCAAAGGATTGGGGTCTAGTATCACAACTCACATGTTTAAAAATGATCTCCTCCCTGAATGCCACAGGTTGAACATAACTTGGAGTAAGAGCACTTAATACTGGCACCAAAGCGAAGGGCTGTCCACCTCATTATTTCAACAAGCATTTCACCATAGAAATACATACAATAATTACTTATAACCATGACTGAGAGCACCTAAAACTGGCAATAAAGCAGGCACTTTAACCACGAGTGGCTATCAGTCTCATTATTCACATAAATCATTAGCAAAAATCAATGTCTATGCATGACTGGGAGTGCGTGTACTCATCATAACTGTCATGAAGAACGCAAGTTAATCACATCCATAATTAAAATACTGAGCAATTATGGGCTTCAGCATATATTCTGAATAACATTCAGTATTCAAGACTGCACATTAGCATAGTCCCGAAAGAACATCACTGGGATAAAAACAATGAATGTGCAATTACCACCTTTCACCCCTAGAGAGTGTCTCTCAACATGAAAAACTCATATTGTATGCTTTCAGGTCGCAACTAGTTGCAGTCATAATCTTCGCCCCCCAAAGGGCGCATCCTTCCGAACTGAAGAATAAAAGTTCAATCCAAGAAGGTACTTAAAGACAAGGCAACACCCTTGAGGGGTTATCTTTTCAATGTCCCGGCCAACTTACGGTGGGGTATTTATACAGCTCTTGGGGGGAGGCTGTGCTGCTCTCCAGCTCCCCCACATCTCTTGTGTACCTTTGGTGGTGACCCCACTCTCCTGGGGCCACCACAATGCCAAAGTGAGTGATTTTAGCAAAGAAATGTGTCCAGGCCCCGCAGGGCATTATGGGGCACTCCACGCGCTGATCATGCATTTTTGAGCAGCAGCTCTCCTACTGCGCTGGGGAGAGCCATGTCAGTGTCCTTTATTTTTCTTTTGTGACCTCACGCCACGTTATTCTTTTTCTCTGGGGCAGAGGGTCCCATCCAGGCACCCCTAACATTTTGCAATGTTGGAGGTCAGCTCGGGAAGCCCATCTCTGGCTGCTCTCTTTGGCTCCCCAACCAGCCAGCACCCTCACATGCTACCATGGGATCCGGCTCTTCACTTTGGTCTGCCCGCTCTGGCGGGCAGACACCTATGTTGCGGCTGCGTTCCAGGTCACCCGGGGGAGTGCGACGGTACTCCCTCCTCCTCACTTCTGCCATCGGGACCCAGTGATGGGGTCCTGGGCCCCCTCCCCACTTTAGCTGGGGGGGCGCAATGGTGCTCCCCCATTCTTGTCTCTTCATCGGGCCCAGGGATGGCGTCCTGGGTCCTGCTACTCCTGGTCTTCTCTGCGGGCCCAGGGATGGGGTCCTGGGCCACCGGGCAGATTTGCAGGGGGTGCAACAGCACTCCCCAACTTTTCCT
This sequence comes from Calotriton arnoldi, assembly GCA_963921515.1. NCBI lineage: Eukaryota > Metazoa > Chordata > Amphibia > Caudata > Salamandridae > Calotriton > Calotriton arnoldi. The sequence goes on from CAWUFW010000804.1 coordinate 3,346,095, forward strand.
TCTTGCCAGGAGACACGCAACAGCACTCACTGGCATATCTTCTTCTTGGGGCAGTCCCTGGGCCCTGGCCCACCCCAAGGACACAGCTGAAAACTGTGGTGAAGCCCCAGGCACTTTGTTGCTGGTTTGGAGCCAAAGGTCACCTAACGTCAGGGAGGCATATCTTGGGTCACGTTGGACTGATTACAAATCTTTTGGTCTCCTTTTTCCTCTGGTGGCGAGCCCTGCCTCATGTCCTAAAAGGGTGACAAGTGGGCTGGTTTCACTTGCTCCCTGAACCAACCTTTCACCTTGCTTTCCTTCTGGGCCTCTCACCTCCTTGCACAGAAGTCCAATCTTCCCCCATTGGTCCTGGGGTCATTCAGAGATAGAGTGCCGAGTCGTGGGGATAGTCAGGGGCTTCTTCCTTCCAATTGTCCATGGCATCAGCCTCCAGTCCCAGTTTTCCTCAGAAAAAGCACATCCCAGAGAGAGCTCTCCCCTCTGGGCAAGACCTTTTAAGAGGGGCCGGAGGTGCCAGTAAAAATGCACCTCTGGCCTATCCTGAGGTGCCACATCACCTCTCCATGTGTGAGTCTCAGGTTATGAGGATGTCCCATGGTAAAAGGTCAAGCACCAGGTGATCAAAAAAGTGAAAAATCCAGGTTGATTAGATTGGCAGAACCACCTTCTCACGCTAACTATAACTACCCAGTTGCGAATGCCACTGGGTGAAATATATATATATATATATTCACTGAAAAAAAACAAAGGTTACAGGAACTTTATAGTTAGGCTAAGAACATCAGAGAAATTCAGCAGTTATAGTTACCTGAGCTAATTGCATCTCACGCCCGCAAAGCACTGCTTATGGCCTCACATATTATATCACTTATGACATGGTCAGTGACATCACTGATGACATCTGAAATGTCATCACTGATATTTCAAATTACATCACTGATGACATCATCCAGAGAAACGCTGACATACCCACTTACACTGCACAAAACATGTCATACACCCACTCCCACACAATCACTAACCCTCCTCCATAAAACATGTCATACACCCACTCCCACACAATCACTAACAAACTCATTCACAGAACCCATACAAACACTCACACATCTCGTCACTCATCCATACAGCCAGTAACACATCAACTCACCCATAGAGCCACTAACAGAACCACTAACTCACATCTACAACCACTCATGCACCTACTTACATACCAATAGAGCCAGTCACAGATTCAGTTATAGAGACATAGATACACTTACACACCCACTCATACACCAATACAGCTACTGATACAGTTAATGAGTTAACCATACACCTACTCACTCAGCCATACAGTCACTCACACAGCCACTAACTCACCCATACAATTACTCACACAGCCACTCAGTTACCTGTACATATACCACTACATATACTCACTCACCTATACAGTGACCGAGAGAACCAAATACCTTCCCATAAAGGCTCTCACATTCACTCACTCACCCATACAACCAATCAAACACCCATTTTCTCAAAAATACAGCCACTCATACACCCACTCACTCACCCATATACCCACGCATGCACACATTGATGTACTGAGATAGCCACTCATGTACCCTGTAACTTGCCCATATAGACACTTATGTATCTGCTCAAGCACCCATTCAGCCACTCATGCACCCTCTGATTCACCATTTACAACCACTGATACACAAAACTCAGTCAACTATAGAGATGCTCATACAGCCACTCACTTACTCCTACACACAGATACATCCACTCGCTTACCTATACAAAAACTCACACACCCACCATCTCATGTATACAGTCTCTTATATACCCAGTCACTCTTCTATACACCACTCATACATCCACTCACTTACCCATACAGGCACTTACACAGTGAGTTACCTTAGTATATATGTTTAACACTCAGTAACCTTTAGAAAACACTCACAATCACTGGCTGATGTCATCAGTGTTGTCATTTCAGAAGTCATCAGTGCTGTCATCAGTGATGTCATTTGAGATGTCATGAGTGAAATCATCAGTGATGTCATTGACCATGTCATGAGTGATGTAATATGTGAGGTCATAAGCAGTGCATTGCAGGGGCGTGAGTTATAGTTAGCTCAGGTAATTATAACTGCTGAATTTCTCTGGAGTGAAATGTCAGCCTAACTATAACGTCCCTGTAACCTTTGGTTTTTTCAGTGAATCTCTAAGGTTTTTTAAATTTTATTTCCTAACTATAACATTTCTGTAACCTTTGGTTTTTTCAGTATATTTCTAAGGTTTTTTAAAAGCTAATTCCTAACTATAACGTCCCTGTAACCTTTGTTTTTTTCAGTGAATTTCTAACATTTTTAATTCTATTTCATAACTATAACGTCCCTGTATTTTTTTCAATAACTAGATATTCAACATTACATCTGTATGGTGCACCACTATTTTTTGTATTTGTCATCCATTTATATAAAAAGTACATTAATCATCTTATTTCAAGATATTTTTGATTTTTGCAATGATGTCGCGATCGCCAAGTACACACCGTGAATACTGTGTGTTTTTGACAAGATGTAAAACACATATATAGACATATTTTACATAAAGTTTCAGTGTAGCTGTTTAGTAAGATACTAATTAAACCTTCCCCTTTGTATTCATGTGTCGAAAAAACTACATCAAAATGCATTTTCCTAGTTCACAGCAACACTGGAGGTCGCGATGCCGTCAGTAGTCACGCATACAAATGACAAAGTGTAAATCACATATATAGACATATTTTACATAAAGTTTGAGTCTAGCTGTTTAGTAACATATTGGTTTAACTTTATTTTGACAACACATTTGTCAAAGACAAGAGTTTCAAAAAATAACTTTCCGCATCGGAAATCGCGAATAGCACATGACTACAAAGTAAAAGAAATTTAATTGGTTTACATAGTTTCCTTTATGAAAGGAAGTACATACCCATTTCTCCCTTGTGGAACTTTCCAGGTACTGGTTAGATTATTATAGGAGCTGTCCCAAACTAATTTTGAAAATGCTGGTTTTCAACTTTTTTTTGGCTATTTCTATAAAAATAAAATGGCATCAGAAGAACCAGAGGAAGACCTGCAACTGATTGAAGACCAGGAGGACTCAGCTGCACATGAACAGTCTTCTAATAAAGAACCACCAATGAAGAAACAAAGCATTGCTTGGGTTTTGTTCACTATTCCATCTGGTAAATTGAAGACCACAACTAAATTGGTGAGGTGCAGCATATGTGAGAAGACATTATCTCAGGGCACAGCAAAAAAACGTATTCATGTGGTACAAAAAGCATGTTGTACCACTTGAAAATATACCACAAGAAGCAACTTAAAATTTCACAGAAAAAAAGAGGAGAGGGATCATCAGCCTCCAGACCTCCAGCCCCTGCTCCTGGCGGCAAAGTTCCAGCTGAAGTGGAGAGAAGATGCAGTGAAATGTCACCAGAACAAAAGCATTTTGCTACCTTCTGCTGGATTGTAACACCATTGTACAGCCGGGGAGCAATCTGTGGATGTAATTTTGCAGCATGTGAAAAGCAAACTTCTTAATTATTTTCCCTTTTTTCTTGCAGCAGTTCAACTACTGTCAAAAAATATAAACGAAGAAAAATGTATTAGGATTTCATTTTGAACATTAGGCAACCAAAACAAGATACAATGGTGAAGAGACTTCTTAGATGCAACTTAAGGCTGCTGGTATTGATCCAGCGCGAAGAGGCCAGGGTTGAATATTTTACACACCAAAAACTGAACTTTTAAATGGGCCCATTTACATTTTATCCAAATACGATCATCTTTGAGTTCCCTGGCCAATTTCCGCTGGAAAGGTCAAGTTTTATATATTTCACTTAAGTTCAGATTAGTTATTTCCCTGTAACCACAAAAAAATTACAGTATCATGACTAACTAATCTTCACGAATCAACACTCTTCCTCTGGTCGATGGACCATTAGTTGAGTTAGTTGATGGTGATATTAACAAATTCTTAACTAAAATTCATAATGAAATAACCACAGACTCTGAATAATAATAATAAGTTTATCTAAAATTTCAGTCATTAGTTTGAACGCTTCATCAATTACAAGTACACAGTGCAAACTCTAATTTTCTTTAAGTGGGAGAGAGAACAATCATATAGCACAATACATTCAATTACACAAACTCATTCAACAAATCAAACTCATGAAAGTGGATAGATGAAGAGACAAAAGAACATTTATAATGCATTTGCAAAGAAATATGCAGATTCTAGATAGAATGACATTTACCTAATGAAGAAGACTGGAAAACCGCCCCTCTGGCCAAAGGACTGGTGGGGGTCCCCTGACTTAGGATCAGGAGACAAAGATTAAAGGATAAAATCAGGACAGGTCTGATACTTGCTATACTTCTCTACAACCAGACGCACCAGGGCGATTCCCTCTCTTACACTCTCTCCCTCTTTGATATTCTTCTGCAATCTTCAAATCTAATCAGGCAATAGTCTGGATCTTCTGAGCCTACTCTCGTCTTCTCTCTCTGCCCTCTCGAGTTCAGCTCCCAGCAGCAGTAATTCTCTCACAGCTCCATCGAATTCATCTCATCATTAGCAGCGTTAACCTACTTAATTCAAGTCACTCTAGTTATAGTCTTTCTTTCTTCATGTCCCACCCTCAAGTGTTGCTGATTTACTAAACTACAGAATATGATTGGACGAGGTTAGGGGTGTCTTCATCATACCAGACTGACGTATTCAATTTTATTAGTAAAATCTATTGTTCGCTAACCCTGCCCCTTCTACTCATTCAAATAATTTGTTTTCGCATGCATATTTTGTTGCAAATGCCATAATTCATTTAATACAGGCTTCATAGATGACCGATACATCTTCTTTTCCCATCCCTTCTGTCCTTGGATCTTGGCAGTCATTCAGCTCTCTCTGTGTCACCGGGTCATTTCATGGACTCATTGAGCATGCGCAGCTTTCGCCATTTTCTTTTTCAGTCATGGATTAACAGGCCCAAATGCACACTATTAATAAAAGAATCATAAACAGATGTTATTTTCTTAAACATGTAATTCTCACTGTTCACCACCCACTTCTACTCTATCCCATGTATTTATTATTTCTCTTGGGCATAAGCGTTAATAGCAGTAGCTTTCTTTTAATTCAAGCAAGCATATGCCGGGCATACGGTACCTCAAGACCGCGTTTCAATCCTTCTTGCGCATGCGTGAGATTTTCCCTCTCAAAGCGAGTTAGTCACGTTACTTTATGCGTCATTCGGGTTTGCACATGCGCAAAGCGTTTTTGCAAGTTAAAGCGGGTTTTAATCATGCTGCATTTTATTTCTCATTAATTCAAGCATGCGTAAGCTTTTCTCCCGTGTATCTGTGTCTGGTGCATGTTAGTTTCGTCTCATCTATTAAATTTAATGATTAGTGAAGGTTAATGGAGGATTCATCCGAGCAAGTTTCATTTTCTCGAATCCTTGCTCCATCAGTATTATAGTACTTCTATTTAGTTTTTATCTGTAGTAACATAATGTAGTCCTGTAATGTTTATAAATTCCTTTCCTGCAGTTAAGAAGAGTCTTTCATTTTTAACAGCTTGCTCTAGACAATACCCCTAATAGGCCGAATAATGTCTCAGAAACACATAATTCATATACATACCAACACAATACCATATTTTGTTATCCTAAATTGTCCTTAGAACTTCAGTTCTAGAAATAGCAGATATGAGTTTGGTAACTTTTTAGATACTCTTGATTTGAATGTCATTTCCATGACATTGCACTCTATCCATCCTCTTCATTATATTATATAGTGTGTAGAGGTTATATTAACTCCTTCATGAAATATGATCACTTTAGTTGTGAAAGTTCTTTTTGCATTTACAAAGTTTGTAATTTCACTTTCAAATTTAGTATCATCCTTTCTACATCATTGTAGCATGACAATGACATATTTCCCATATCTTTGCAGTAACAATGTAGACCTAAATTCTGAACTGCAGTTTGGACTTGTCATATCTTAATGGGAATATTCGGTTAAATTTTCTAAGGCCACAGCTTTACAATCTGGTAACGTCAAGTAGAGGAATTGTTCCGCATTGATTTCAATACTAGAGGTGAATTCACAATGTTCACAGTTATGGTTCCATTTATAAGTTAAACCAAATAATTCATTGATATTCACATCCTCTTCCTCTAAAGTTCTAGCATTACCATTCAAAATTCTTGAGCATCCTGCTGAACATTTTGAAAAAACACTACTAATCCAGTACACTACTCTATCATTTAGACCTTTCTGCAGCTCTGTTGGTGGTAACTTGCCTGTCTTTGGCTCCATATGGACTATAGCCTGAAATGGCTGTATACCTTGGATAAGAATTACCTCATAAACATTTAAACCTTGAAGTGGTTCTGGAATGGGAACCAGAACTAGCTTGTTATGCAAAGCTTTAGCTGTAATTTTTAGTATCATCTAATTTATTGTAACATTACTTACATATAACTTGCTGTGTGGACAAGTCAAAGCGTTCCTCTACAAATAAGTACACAGCAAACTTTTGCCATTTATTATTATTTTCTTTTTCACTTTTTAAATACGAGTCAACAGTCCATGTTTGAATCTTGCAGTGAGTGTGTCAACAACATATACAAACATACTCTGGTTTTTCAGAGCATACTGCGTTAAATTTTGTAATCTCTTCTTCAAAACTATCAACTATAATACCTGTGTACTGTTCTGCAACTTCTCCTGTTATCAACTCTTCATTGTCCGTAGAGTCCTGTTCTGGACAAAAGAAATGAAACTGCCCATCATCACAAACCATTTCTACCTTTGCCACAGAGCCATGCAAAAGTGCTCTATTCATTTCTCCTAAACATAGAGCAGCAGTTTTCACATAGTACAGCCTCCTAACTAAAGTTCGCATTGTTGAGAGGTGTACAGCTTACATTCTGAAATGATGAAAGGTGCATTTGGCACACTTTCTTTGATAAACAAGCCAGTGAGTGTCCCTCCAAATTTGTATGCTTTCTAACCTCGCAAGGATCCAATCCTTGTAAAGTATTTATTTTGTGTTTTAAACTTTACCTTTGAAAGATATGTAGAAATTTTCTTAGTATATCAATGGATTGCTGTTGAATACTACAAACATTACTGCAATTCCATTTGTATACAGGGCCTCACTACGCCTTCCCTGTATTTCTTCTGCAATAACTTGTCTGACATTTCTAGGTACTATCACCTCTTTCGCTATAGGAGTGACATTCTTCATTTCATAACATCGTCCTCTTCATCAATAGCATGAGCTAATGTGTTATTCTGGCGATAGCTTTCTTCATAAAAGAAAGGCTCTGTAGTAGATGTATGTATCCATTCTCCTCTAAAAACTGTACAAAAGTTACTTCTATTCACAAATCTTTTCTTCTGGTTTGTCTCCTCATGTACAACACCATTTTGTCAAGAATCTTCATTCTATTTATAATCAAAATGAAAAGCTTCCTCTTTAAAGCAAAGGCCTTATCAACTACTCCCTCAACTTGTTCTTTCTGTTTCAGTGCCTCTCTCCTTCTTCTATACTTCTTCATATTTCTCAGTAGATTTACAACCACTCTACTACGAAACATTCTGGCTGTGATTTCCTAAAACTGCATCTGTCTCTTGGACGAGGTGTGTCCATCTTTGTTACATTCTTTCCTGTTCTTGTAATTTAGATTTTGTCCACACTTATCCTTTCTCATAGTTTGCTTTTTATTTTGATTATTTTGTAATATTTGCAGGTCTCCACATATATTTTTGAGAAATGACGTTGTCCTCTCACCAGTAGCTCTTTTTTCTTTCACCACTTTTTCTACATTTTGCCCCTTTTTGAGTCTCAGTTCTGCATTGATACTGTTGTTGCTTCTGTTGCTTTTTCCTCTGAGCTTTTGTAGGCATTCTAACTGTCTGTCAATGTACCAAGTACTTTACTACTGACTTACACATAATACAAAAGCACTTTTTATGTTATGTTACAGTTTTAAATCTACAGATGAACCTAGCTATAAAACTACATGCACTTACTTCAATATACATGCATGGATAATGCGTACGTCATTGTTTAAGTGCATGGATATCACTTGGCAGATTGGATTAGTGCATGAGTAGTGTTTCAGTGATTGGATAAGTACATGGCTGCTGCCCATGTGTTTTTGGTTGAGTTAACAGATAGTTCCTGGGTGATTAGATAAGTACATCGGTAGTGCCTGGATAATTAAATGAGTGCATCAGTAGTGCCTGGCTCATTAAATGAGTGCATGACTATTGCAGAGTCTAAAGTCATGTTTTCCTAGTGAGTTTCTATTAAAACCATCTCTAAAACTTATTTTCAGTTTTCGCGGTGACGCTGGGAGTCCCGATGATGTCAGTACCCACGACAACCGTGGATATGTCATGAAAACGCAAAGCAAAAGCAAGACTTCAATAGCCAGCACTACATTCAAAATGTATAACTATATAATTCATTCTAACCATTACACTAGATAAATCACTTTCTAAATAACTCTATAAAACATTTATCTGTTTCTCAATATCTCTATAACAGTGTGTATTAATGATTCACTGGGTCATGTGAGTGGTTGCATAAGTCTCCAAGTGGGTCTGTGACTGGCTGCATGAGTCATTCAGTAAACCTATAAGTGGATGCATATGTCTCTGAGTGGGTATGTGGATGGGTGTGTGAGTGTCTAAGTGGGTATGTGAGAGGGTGTATGAGTGTCTGAATGGGTACATGAGTCTGTGACTGGATCTATGAGTGAGTGCATAAGTGTCTGAGTGGGTCTATCAGTGAGTGTGTGAGTGGAAGCATAAGTCTTTCAGTCGGTCTGTGAATCGGTGCGTGAGTGTCTGAGTGAGCCTGTGACTGCGTGCATGAGTCTCTGAGTGGGAGTATAAGTCTCTGACTATCTATGTGAGGTGCATGAGCCTCTGAGTGCATCTGTGAGTGGGTGCATGACCCTCTGAATGCTTATGTGAGTACACACATGGGTCTCTGAGTGAGTCAGTGAGTGGGTGCATTAGTATCGGAATGGGTATGTGAGTGGGTGTATGAGTGTCTGAGTAGATATGTGAGTAGGTACATGAGCCTGAGACTGGGACCAGCAAGGTTGTGTATATAGATACTTTTTATTTTATATTTCTACCAATATTTGAAAAAACGTTGCGATAATCAGGGGGGGGGCGTGCTGACAGACGCATCGTTGTCTCGAATATCGTGCATGATTAAAAAAATCTGGGGGTTATGTTTGATAGGGAAATTAGTTGGCAAAATATGGTGACCAATAGATGGTTTTTAATGGAAGAAAGTATCACGGACTTTTTAGATTTATAAAAAAACTCAGATCAAAACGAATTGAAAAAATAAAAAGATCTATGAGGCAAAAGTAACATCGGTCGCCTCCTATGGGGCTGGTGTCTGGGGCTTAACTGATGTATCTAAGCTGCAGTATATAGAGGATGGCTTCCTGAAAGATTGGCCTGTGTCCCGCAATCTTGCTCCTTTTATAACTGCCATTCTGAGCCTAAAGCATCTTACATTTCCAATCAGACTTGTATTGCTCCGATTTTACTATGGCACTCAATCTGGAGGAAAGAATCAGTAAACCTAACTAGAGATATCTTGAAGGACTGCCTGAAGTTAGATGTGGTATCCAAGATAAAGTGGTTAACATATATTGAGACTAACTTGCAGGCAGTTGGCTTAGATAAACTATATGAGGATCCAAACCTATGCCTGACAGTATCAAGGAAAGAGCTGAAAGTCCGCTTATTAGACAGCCTTGGAAGACGTAGGTGGGATCTCAAATGTAACAAGAACACGGTTAAGCAATATCCTCTAGCACCAAGTATATATAATACGGTATCTTCTTATTTGACATTTGTCTGGAACCTTCAACATAGATATGTATTATTAAGGTTTTGTTTCAAATATATCCAGCTTACGTTAGGCTACCCCTCTAAAACATATTCCATTGATGCTCTTCCTTCCTGCCCATGTGACACACAATCCCCACAGAGTGATCTTCATTTCATATTTTTCTGTAAGTTATATATCCAGGAAAGGAACAGATATATTTTTCCACTATCCGTAGACTTAACTTTAGACAATGTTGTCCGGCTTACTACTATCTTCAGTTACTAGCCGACCCTCTTGTTTGTTAGTGTTTGCCTTCCTTTTTATGGTCTGCCATAAAAAAGAGGAGATTTATTTCATAGGCTGTGTGTCTCAAACATAACAAAGGGCAACCTACCATCATAGCTTACATCTATAAGAATTTGAATTACTCTTATCCTATTTATTAATTTAACTGAACTTCCTAGTGTATATTGGTATGTGTTTCTTAATCTATAATGATTTAAATACTAATGATGAGGTCTAAAGGGTGGAACCACTGTCCTTGCATGATTTGCACATTTGTCATAGGGAGTTCCCTAAATATTTTCTATATGTAGAGTTAGTCAATAACTGTCTTTGATGAAAATGCATTTTTACTGATTATGACCAAATATGAATTATATATTAACTGTTTTTATAATGGATATTCTTTTTTTAAAATACTAAATAGACTGTTGTTTTTATTCTTGTACTTTTATGCATCTCAAATGATGTGAAATAAAGTTCCTTGACTGACTGATTGACTGACTGATTAAACAAATCAATTTTGGAGACAATACTTGTGCCACTAACACCCCCATTTCTCAAACATAGGCTCAGAGTAGCTCCACCCTGACCCCTTATATTAGCTTTCACTGATATTTTCAGCCCTGGGAACCATTGCCAATTGATAACATGGTGGCCACAACTTTCTGTTCAGGTTGCACCCAGCCAAGCACAGCATTCCCGTTGGTGCTCGCATTCGCGAGTAATCACGAGATCATCACAAAATATCCGCAGCCAGAGACATCACTATAATATTTGACTTAAATTTCTCAAAAACTATTGAACAGATTTTCACCAAATAACAAAAAGCACAATCTGCGTAACAACATCTACCTTTCTGCCAAATTTAGTGAAATTCCGTCCAGAAGTTTGGGCTGTAGGTTCGACAACACGTTCCTATGGAAATTAACATTACAAATGCACCCTTATTTTGCAGCCCTATTTCTTGGTCCCCACTGCACGTATCAACCCCAAACTTTCCATGACACACAGAACCTACCTTGACACTTTTTTGTAACATTTCATGAAGATTGGTCAAATGACGCCAAAGTTATAGGCAAGTGAAAAAATGCTTTTCCTATGGAAACATGGTCCTAACTATAACCACCTACTGGTGACCGCCAGTAGGTAATATATATGGCTGTATTCATTGTAAATCATTGTAAAAACCAAAGGTTACAGGGACATTATAGTTAGGCTCAGATTTCACTCATACAAAACCTGTGAATTTCAGCAGTTATAGTTACCAGAGCTAACTATAACTTACGTCCCTGCAATGCACTGATTCTGACCTCACATATTACATCATTTATGACATGGTCAGTGACATCATTTATGACATCATTGATGACATTTCAAATTACATCACTGATGACATTACTGAGGACATCATCCCGTCACTATGTTGCATAAACGTTTCTGAGACTTAAAGATATATACTAAGCTACAGCATAAGTTAAATTACTATTCTTCTGTACTGGTAATTAGTCATATGGAGTGGCTGTGTGACTGCCAGCATCAGTGTGTGAGTGGCTGCATTAAAGAGTGAGTACATGTGTGTGTGTGATTGTATGGGTGAGTTAGTGGCTGTGTGAGTGGCTGCATAGATGTGTGAGTGGGTGTATGAGTAGCTGTATGGGTGAGGGAGTGGGTGTGTGAGTGGCTGCATAGGTGAGTGAGCAGATGTTTGAGTGTGTGTATAGATAAGTGAGTGGATGTGAGTAGATGTATTGGAGAGTAAATGTCTGTGTGAGTGGCTTTAAAGGTGAGTGAGCGAGTGGGTGTGTGAGTGGTTGAATGGATGTGTGAGTAGCTATGTCAGTGGCTGCATGGGTAAGTCAGTGGTTGTGTGAGTAGCTCTATTTGTGAGTATCCAGCAGTGTGAGTGGCTGTATGGATGAGTGTGTGGGTGTGTGAGTACCTTTATGGTTGAATGAGTGGCTGTGTGAGTTTCTGTATGGGTGATTGAGTGGGTGTGTGAGTGGCAATAAGGGTGTGTGAGTGGTTGTCAGGATTCCTACCACAGCTCACCTCTCTTGACTATCATAATATACCAGCATGACTCCTATCATTCCTCGCAACACTTATGAATGAACAAACATCTTGTACCCTGACTTTTGACCATATTACATGCTGTTGGTAATAGCTATCTGCAGCTGGTGTTTCCTGGTTTGTTTGAAAAGGCTTAAAATCTTTTACAAATGTTTTACCATGCATATGCAAGGTCAGGTTTCAGGCGCCATGGAAAACATCCAGAAAATCCACCATAATAAGTATCAAGCAATCAGCATAGATGACGTCAATGTGAACCTTGTGGAAGACAGCCCTCATCAAATTAATCCACTGCACCTGTTCCTTGCTATAAGAAATTACAACGTAACATTTGTGAACATTCTTAAACACCTTCTAGAAGAAATCCTCATTAAATTAACCATCTGCACCTGTTCTTTGCTATAAGCAATTAGAACACGACCTTTGTGAACATTCTAAAACACCTTCTAGAAGACAGCCCCATCAAATAAATCATCTGCACCTGTTCCTTGATATAAGCAATCAGAACGCAACCTTTGTGAACATTCTAAACAACCTTCTAGAAGGCAGCCTCATAAAGTTAATTATCTGCACCTGTTCCTTGTTACAAACAATTAGAATGTGACCTTTATGCATGTTCTAAAGCAGTCTTATTTAAAGACCATCCACACTCATCCCCTTTGCTTAGCCTATTTGCCTGCCACTTATCTGTTTCCTGGCTTCCAGGACTCTGTCTTGCCAGCTCCCTTGATCCTCCCACTTCAACCTCACCACAAAGAACGTCCTGCATTAGTCTTGCACCTGGATGGAAAAAAGAACAAGAAGAAAAGGAGAGACGCATTAACAGACTTGATTTTACTATGTGCTGAGCTCAGTCACAACATCGTGATGCAAACAAAGGTAACCAGTGTTTTTGTTCAACTTGTCCATACTGTTGGCAGGGCTCTCCCAGAGAAGACGTGGGTGAAGCTAACCCTGTCCAAATTTGCTTGTGGGTTTGATTCTGAAATCATACTCACTACAGTTTCGTGAACTCTGATGAAGGAGCTTTTACGGACAATCTAAAGGAAAACAAAACAACAACAAAATTAAAGGTTGGTTTAGATTTGAAAAGCTTTCATGGGGTGATACCTTAAAAGATAGAGTTAATACTAGACTAAAGCCTTATTATTTGTTTGTTTATAGGTACCATATTTGCCAGTACCATTCATCAGACTAGTGTGAATGCCTGCTGTAGTGTTGCTGTTGAGTAGACGAGCCACAGCATCTTTGACTCTACACGTTCTCTCCATCCCAACTCCCTTCCCCCTGGGATTTGCCACTGGAGCACTGTCTCCTCCTGTAAACCGAGGACAAGTCTCAGGACAATTTGGGAACTAGCGTCGCTGCACTATTGGAATCATCTGGAATCCAGGCAGGTGGCTTATGACAGAAGGCTAAGCGACACACCTAATATTCCTTTCGGGGGGCGCCATGACCAATCAAGACCAAATATTCATGGACGATCTAACACGTGCCTTATCAGGGAACCTCAATGACACTAACAATCTGTCTGAGTTAATGCAGCAGTTGCAACTAGATCTGAATAGGTTCAAATCAGAAAATGCAACACTTAAGGAAGAGTTGCAATGAGAGAGGACACATTTCACGCAATGGAGGGATACTAAACCCAAGGATAGTCACCCAGTTTTGACCCAGCCTAGTTTTGGAGAACCATTTCAGAGAGGGGCGTTTACAACTACTGACCAGAATCTGCATGTATCTGTCTCTACACCCAGTGCTGTGCCCTTAGCAGCTCCAGAACACTTTCATGGCAACAGTACTAAATTTGAAGCCTTTATTAGTCAATGCCAAATACATTCCCTATGCAAACCTGTCATTCCCCAATGATGCTGCTAAAGTAGCGTTTGCAATCTCTTTTTTGGGAGGTGTATCTGCTAACTGGGCAATTCCTTTAATAGAAACAAACAATTCCCTTTTGTACAACTATTCTGCTTTTAAGGCTGACATGACTAAGTTATTTGCAAAACATGTTTTTATCCAAGCAAGTGACACTGAGTTATTAAACCTTTGACAAGGTTCTAAGGACCTGCTAACTTATACCACTACTTTCAATCGACTGGTCGTGGATACGCGCTGGCCGGAAGAGAAAAGAACATCCTTATTCTATCGAGGGTTAAGAGATGACCTTAAAGATTCCCTCTCGCACACTGTTGATCTTCCTGACGATTGTCTAGAATTTATTGATCTTGTGGTTAAGCTAGATCACTGATTTGGTGAGCAAAAGTGTGACTGATCTCGCAGTGACACCTGAGTAATTGTTCTCAAAACCGAGAAGAAGGAGTCAGACAGTAAGACTCTTGATACTGAACCTATGCAGATAAGAGGTATAAGAGGTCCACTATCTAATGCGGAAAAGGAATGTCGCTGCAAATTAAACCTATGTTTAGGCAAAGCTGGTCATTTTGCTAGGCAATGTTCTGCAAAACCAAAAAAGATTAAGGCTGTGGCTAGTGTAGAGGTCGATCAAGAACAGGGGAAACTAAGGCTCTCGATCAGAAGGGAGATCGTCTCGTCGAGAGAAGCTGTACAGATCTCACAATATCTGACCAATGTAGGAACACAAATTCTGCGGAATCTGACTATCCGAGTCACAGTAATCCAAATCCTACAGCGGAGGCACATAATATCCCTGCTTATTTACTCAGGGGCCACAGGCAATTTCTTTGAACCGACCCTAGCTGCCACAAAAGTTACCAAATTAAAACTTGAGCCTGTGCGAGCAGTAGATGGTTCAGAGTTGTTTTCTGGACTAATTTGTTTTCAGACAGAGGCTCTTACCTTAGTGTGCGATAATGGGCAAACTGAACGACTTTTCTTTGATCTAATAGACACTCCCACCTTTGGGGTAATTTTGGGAGTACCTTGGCTAGAACACCATAATCCAAAAATTGATTGGGTATACTGCACCGTAACCTTGGACTCACACATCTGCACAACTACCTGCTACCAAGAGGCTCCAGAGGTGGGAATACCTCTGCATTGCCCCTTGGTCCAAGGAACAGAAAACCTTAAACTACCCAAAGAATACCAGGACTTTCAAGATGTTTTTGACCCTGTGAAAGCCACCCAACTGCCCCTAAACAGAGCCTTTGATTGCTGCATAGATCTCCTCACAGGAGCAACGCTGCCCTGCAGTAGAGTTTACACGTTGACAAAACCTGAAACTCACTATATCTACGCAAATATCTGGCTGAACTACTTGAGATAGGTTTTAGACACCACTCCACATTGCCTGTGTCTTTCCCACTCTTCTTTGTACCCAAGAGGAATGAGGAGTTGAGGGCTTGTGTGGATTATAGGTCGGTCAATAAGATCATTATTAAGAACCGCTATCCTCTCCTGTTAATTCCGGTACTACTTGATCAGGTCAGAAATTCCAGTATTTACACAAAACTAGATTTACGGGGATTTTACCACTTAATCCATGTATGAGAAGGCGATGAATGGAAAACCGCCTTCAGGACTGTGTTCGGGCTATTTGAGTATACTCTTATGCCCTTCAATCTATGTAATGCTCTGGCAGCATTTCAATATTTCTATTAATATTTTATTAACGAGGTCTTGAGTAACTTTTTGGATGTTTGTGCAATCGTCTACATAGACGACAATCTGATATACTCAAACTCAGAACAAGAACATGTACAGCATGTATGCGCCATCTTGCAGCACCTTAGGGAAAACGCTCTCTTTGCTAAATTAGACAAATGTTCCTTCCATGTACAGTCAGCAGAGTTTCTGGGGTATCACTTACCTCTGACAGGCATCACTATGGACTCAAAAAAGGTAGAAGCCATTACCAATTTGCCAACTCCAACAAATGTCAAGGAAATTCAACAGATACTTGACTTCACCAATTTTTTTTTTTTTTTTTAAATATTTATTCGTATGCATATTCTTCTTTGACTTACATAGCAGTGCGCCTACAACCTCACGGCCGGCTGTGCTTGTACATGACATTACTGTTCCGCTCAGCGCTTCCCACATCCCGGGGGCCGGTCAGCGCTTTGCTGTTTCTTAACTTTATTGCTCTGATGGTTGGACCTTTCTGCCATGTGTCAAATATGTTATATACAATTCCGAAACACTTTTTCTATACAACTATACCTATTTATTCCAAAAGAAAGACAAAAATAAACAAAAAACAACAACCAGTGAGGTGTCACATCAGTCTTTCGCACCTGGGCATCTAAGCTTGTGTTCTGGCCCGACTGTGAGGTGCCAACACTGTAACCGTTTCCCTCCAGTGGCCTCCCATGTTTCTCTGTAATCCCCACCCGCGCAGACTGTCCGCTCCGGTCACGCAGCACTATCTGGACATAGCGGCTTACTCCACCCCCATAGTCCGCCCTGTCTCACTGGGCCCTCTTTCGCCTCTCATCACACTAATGTACTAGCTTCCGTCTCTGCGCCTGTCTCTGCTTCTACTGTCGCTCCCCCGTTCCCGCCTTTCAGATACTTGGTGTATAGTCCCCAAAAATTCTTAGGTCTACTCCGCGGCGGTAGTAGGTCGCTATATGTTTCTGATTGCGTGCAGCAGTAAAGTACGTCTCGCGACCATTGCAGAGTCGTGGGTAAAGGTCCCCGCATCCAGCACATCGCTACTCTACGCTTCGCCATCAACAGTCCCATATCTACCAGTCTGCGGGCAGCTTTCGGCAACCTCCTGGAATAGCCCAGTAGCGCCACCATTGGGTCTGGGGGGATCTCCAGCTCCAGTATGGTGCTTATCTCTCGGAATATGTTTTCCCAAAACTCGAAGACACCAGGGCAATCCCACGTTAAATGCACAAAGTCCGCCGCAGGGCAGCAGCATCTTTCGTATGCTGCATCCTCTCGTAGGCCATACCTATGTAATCTCTCCGGTGTGTAATACACTCTATTAATATATTTAAAATGTATCAGTCTATGTTTGCCATGCAGTGAGATGCGCTTCGTGTTGTTACAGCAATATGCCCACATGTCGTCATCAATAGCCATACCCAAGTCTCTCTGCCAGGCTAATCTTGCTTTGGTGTATTGGTTGGCTCTCTGGGACATAGCCATCTTATATAAGTTGGATACTATCCTGCGCGGGGACTTCGTCTTGATTAGATACGATAATTCCCTGATCTCAGGCGGTTCATCCATGTCGTCCCCTAATTGCTGTCGCAGTGCGCTATACATTCTGTGGTATTGAAAACCCTGAAGTGGTGTAGCTGCTACCGCGGTATCTGCGACTGCATTCCATTGTTTAGCCACTCCGTCCGAGAAGAGATCTCCTATCTTGTGAATACCCAACGCCCGGAGCGCCTGTACCACCCCTCTGTCCCTGGAGGGTGCCAACCAAACCGCCCACTCCACAGGCGTGTCCGGGGAGTACAGTAGTGCCCCCGTCGTTTGCTGCAATATGCAGTGCCATGCGTACCTTGTCGAATTAAGGGAATCTAAAATGCCGGTCCTTCGGTCAACGGTTTCAAAAATGACTGCCGGTAGCGGGTGAGGGACGGCAAACAGCTTCTCCAGCTTAATATGTGGTACATTATCGACACCATGCATCTAGCTGTGTGCCTGCGCCCCCTGTGCCACCCTGTAATATAGTTCTAAATCGGGTGCTCCCAGTCCCCCCATATGGTAAGGTAGCGTGAGTGTCCGCCACTGTACTCGAGCCTGCTTGCCCGCCCACGCCAGCTTCACCAGCGCTTTTTTAAGTCTGGCGAAAAAGGTGCGTGGAAGCACTATCGGTATATTTGCAAACAGGAACAGGAATCTAGGCAACACCACCATCTTCATTATAGATTCCCTGCCTATTAGTGATAATGGGAGCCCGATCCATGTTTCGACGTCATCCTCCAGTTTGTCTACCGCTTTTCCATAGTTTTCTCTTAGAACTACTTCCGGGTCTGTGTGCAACCTGATGCCCAGGTATCTGACCGACTCTTCTGACCATTGCAACGGAAACTCCATCTGGAATGGGGTAGTGGACTTAGTGAGTGGGAAAGCTATGGACTTAGCCCAATTCACCTTTAACCCCGATAGTGCCCCATAATGTACCACCTCTCGCAGGACCGGGGCCAGATTGCCCTCAGGGTCCCTCACATATAGCAGGGTGTCATCTGCGTACGTGGATACTATAATTTCACAGTTAGAAAATCTGACACCTCTGTGGCTGTGATACTCTCTGAGCGCACACGCCAATGGCTCCGCGATCAATGCGTATAACGTTGGTGATAGTGGGCAGCCCTGGCGTGTCCCTCTTGTGATCGGGATGGCGTCTGTTACCAGGTTTCCAAGCCGAATTTGCGCGTTAGGGGCGTTGTATAACACCCCTATCATTTGCAGAAAGTCAGGACCCACTCCCATTCTGGTCAAAACCTGTCTCATAAAGGGCCACTCCACGGAGTCAAAAGCTTTCTCCATGTCCAGGAAAATTGCTATTGCTTTTGTGTCCTGCCTTACATGTTGCATTGTGCCAAAGATCGTGCGCAGGTTATACGTGAGGTTTCTATCTGGGACAAACCCAGCTTGTTCTGGGGCTACCAATTCAGGTGTCAGTAGGGTCAGTCGTGTAGCTAATATTTTCGCAAACAATTTATTGTCCACGTTTAACAGGGAAAGCGGGCGGTACGATCCGCATTCCTTGGGGTCCTTACCTGGCTTAGGGATAGCCACCAATATGGCTTCTCTCATTGTTTGTGGCATTCGTCCGGTGATACACATATTGTCAAACAGTTCCTTTATATACGGGAGCAATAGGTCGATAAAAGTCTTATAAAAATTCACCGTTAGTCCATCAGACCCTGGGGCACTGTTTACCTTCATTCCCGCTAGGGCCTCCAGTATCTCATCTTTTTCTATGGGTAGCGAGAGAAATTCTCTATGCGCTTCCGATAAGAAGGGTAGCCTTATATGCTCCAGATACGTCAGTATCTCCTCCTCCATCCCTGTCGAGCACGTAGCATAGAGGCCCGTATAATATTGTGTAAACCATTTGGCTATGTCTGCCTCCTCTGTTAACAAGTCACCGTCTTCTGAACGAATCACGGTCACAGCCGTCCTACCTCGTCTGGCTTTCAGTATGTTGGCCAGCACTGCTCCCGGTCTGTCTCCCTCCCCATACGCACGCGCTGTGGCATATTTTCCCAGGTGTTTCACCTCGTTGTCCGCTGCCTCATGAAATTCCTCCAGCAAAGTCCTCATTGCCTCTGCGTGGTCACCTCCCGCTCCTACCTGCTGTTTGTTCTCCAGGTCACCCAGTCTCCGCTCCAGAATTGTTAGTCTCTGTCTGATGTCCCGGAGTACCCCGGAGTGCTTAGACATGGTCACCCCCCTAATGTACACCTTAAACGTCTCTCAAACGATCTGGAAGTCGTCCACTGACCCTATATTTTTGTCAAAAAATGTTTCTATCGCCTCTGTTATCGCTTCTTTGAACAATGGATCCATCAGAGAGTAGGGGGGGAAGCGCCACGTGAACGGGGGAATAGTTTTCTTCGGGGTGGGCAAGGTCAACAAGATCGGGGAGTGATCCGACAGCGTGCGCGGCAGAACCTGACATGTGGACTTCTGCGACACGAGGGGGGAGGAGACCAACCAATAGTCTATCCGTGTATGTAAGTTGTGATACGCGGAGTAGTGTGTAAAGCCACCCTCCACAGGGTGAAGTTCTCTCCATGCATCTAAAAGATCCTCACTGATCATTACCCTTTCTACTGCTCTTGCAGCCGCTGCCGGCTTCCTTGGCGGCCCTCCCGACCTGTCTAAGCTCGGATTCCTGACCAGGTTGAGGTCACCACCCCATATCATACGTGCCTTCCCATGTCTGTGCACTGTGTTGGCCAGATTGCTGAAGAACTCGGGGCAGTCATAGTTGGGGCCATATACATTGACCAGTAGCAACTCTAGTCCCCTACCCTGACATCGGGAAATTACAAACCTACCGCCCGCGTCTGCCGTCAGTAGCTGCAACTTATATTCGGATCTGGGGTTAGCCCATGTCATCACTCCCCGTGCATGAGTCGTGAAACCGGCTGCGTTGATGTTCCCCAGCAGGCCTCTGGAGCGCAACAATGGGCTCTGTGTTGGGAGGTGTGTCTCCTGTAGAAAGACGATGTCTACTTTGTGTCTGGTTAGGTAGTTCAACACCTTGCGCAGCTTGCAGTGGTCATTTAGGCCCCTCACATTCCACGTTATTGCCCTGAAGGTTTCCTGTGGTCCCGGTGTTACCTCCCCCCCAGTCTTTAATCTACTGCCTGTCACGTGCGCCATAGTGGTGGGAATCCTGCTTGTGTATTGTATGCAGTGCGATGTTCGACTTTTATGTGGTCCTCACTAACTCCCAACAATAACAAAAAAAGGAAAAAGAACCTGTCCCATCCCTTCCCCCCTCCCCCCACTGCGAACCACCCCCAACTCGGTCGCGTTGCATCCCGTATAGGGACTTCCCACACCTCCCGCCTCCCTCCCCCAACTTAGTTGTCTGTAGCGGTGGTTAACACTTGCGGGCGGAGGTCGCTCTGCGCGCTACTTCCAGTTCTGTGCAAGTTTTTCCCCCTTTCCTCCACCGCTCAGCTCAACTCCCCAGCGTCTCCCCCAATACCTAGCCACCGTCCCCTCCAAGCTCGTGTCAGCGTGTTATTCCTCTGCACAGTGGTCCCTTTCTGCCGCTCCCATGTCGTCCAGCGAGCACTCCCCACTCCTTGTGCGTTCGCTATGTGCTAATCTTCCGCCTACTATCTGACCACGTTTTGCCCCTGAGCCGGATGCGGTGTGCAACAGGACCTGCAGAAGGATTAACTATTATTGTCCGCATCCGCACAGCCTTATTTCTCCGTCCCCAACAGGCTACCCGTCTCCATCCCGTCCCCCCCGGCGCCCATAGTACTTATTTACTGTACACCACTGCGTCTGTCTCAGTCCTGTTTCTCCAGCGATCCCCCGGTAGCCTCGTCTCGAAGCTGCCGCTCCGGGCTGTGTCTCTGCTCCTTATTCCAGTCCTTGAGCGCCTTCTGCAGAACCCTCGGGTCCACCAAGATATGTGATCTTCCTTGTCTGTTCACTCGTAACTTGGCCGGGTATAGCATTGCATAGTCTAACCCCAACTCTCGCAACTGCCTCTTCATTGGAACAAATTGTTTACGAGCCTCCTGGACTCTGGCAGTGAAATCCGGGTAGATTGAAATGCACGATCCCTCGTACTGCAGGGATTGTTTTTCCCTCGCCACTCGAAGTGCTGCGTCTCTGTCCCGGTAGTTCAATAGTTTTGCGATGATTGGGCGCGGCAGTGCGCCCGGCTGAGGTCGTGGACCCAAGGAACGGTGGGCCCTTTCTACCACAAACATACTCGAAAACAACTCCGCCCCTAGCAGGTCGGTGAGCAGCTTCTCCACAAACCGTTCCATGTTCCCGGTTGTGGTCGTCTCCGGCAGGCCCATGATGCGTAAGTTGCAGCGTCTGGAGCGGGCTTCGAGGTCCTCCGTCTTGTCCTGTAGCACTTGCATGATCCTGCCAAGTTTTTTGTGGTCTGTGTCCAACGTCGTCTGCGCTTCTTCAACTTCCGTTAGCCGTCTTTCGGACATGTCAAGCCTCTCCGCATGCTTGTCCAGCCGCTCCCCCATTCTATCCATCCTGTACGATAGAGCATCAATTTTCGCCCCTAGTGATGTGATACCGCTCTGCAGCCCTTTTTCCATTGCTAATAGCAAACTTCGGATATCTTGTCCTTCTTCTGTCGGGGGCGTAGTTCTGGTATCCTCCTCCTGAGTGGGGTCATGGGACTTGGAGCGTTTCTGGTCGAAGGTCAACTTGGTCTGCGACCTATCCGTTTTGCCCATCGTTATTGCAGTAGTAACGCAGTTAGGCAGAGGTCGTGTCTCTGGTTCCCTTCCGTTGCGCGCCAGCTAGTATCGCCACCCAGGGACCCTCTCTTGCAAACCAGTCGTGGACTTCCCGGCCCAGAGGCCTATGGCTGGTGGGTTACTGTCTATCTTCTTAGCAGTCCGGCGCAGGGCTCCTCGCCTGCAGTCGCTCGTTGCTCTATTGCGATGTACCTCCACCCGCCCGGGGCGTGCTCTACTGGGCCCTTTCCTTTTGCAGCTGCGGCTATGGGTGAACTGTGCAGTCACCCCTCTAACTTCTTTGTTGCTCCAATTACTGCCCACGCAGCCCCAGGTTATCCAATGCCACACCTACTTGGCGCTGCGCCCTGCGGACGGGGGTGCAGTCTTTCCTCGAGGGCCCCCGCTGTCTGTCTCGCCTCTTCCGCACTCGCTTTCTATCCCTCGCCTGAGGCCTCCGTCAGCGACTGCTCACCTGGACTTGCACCGGTCAGGTTTACGGCTTTTTCAAATGTCCTAGGGTGCTTCTCTGGTTCCCCGCTGTGCTCCACACTGCCCCTGCTGCTTTGCCTCCGGGGCACGGCCGCTCCCCGCCGCCCTGCTCTCGCGGTGGGGGAGGGGCGCCCAGGTGGTTTTCTATTCACCGTGCACCCTCTGTGTACTCCGGTGTTCTTTCTCTGCTGTCCCGGAGTCGCCGCGGGTCCCGTCGATCTGCTCCTCCGCACCGGCCCTCAGGTGTCGTCCGACTGCTCCTTACCACCACACTCCGTGCCGCACGCACGCTGACGTTGTCGCGCCTCGCCTCTTACTCTGGCGCGGGGATTTGCGGCCTGACTTCCCGGCTAGCGCGGCTTCCCTTGTACGGCGCCGGGGTGGACCACGAGTGCCGAACTTGTTTTCCCGGGGTGCGCCAGTCTCCCTTTCCCAGCTGGGCTGTACGCGACGGCTACTCCGGTATGGTGGGGGAAGGATATCTGTAATATTATTGCGCTGAGCTGTGGAGCTCCAAACTCAAGCGGCCATTTTCTTCGCGAGCCAAGCTCCGCCCCCCGACTTCACCAATTTTTATCATTGTTTCATCCCGCACTTTTCAGAGATAGTGGCGCCCATAACACAGCTGCTAAAAAAGGGACAATCGTTTGCGTGGTCTCCAGAAACGAATCACGCATTGCAACAGTTAAAAATTAAATTCACCACTGCACCCATTCTTCAGCATTCCAATCCAGACCAGCCCCAGAAGCCGATGCTTCGCAGGTAGCCGTAGGAGGAATTTTATCTGAAAGGAACTGGCCACATGCATTCCATAGCCTTTTTTTCCCAAAAACTATACAGTGGCTGAAAGAGAACTTCTGGCCATCAAACTGGTGTTTACTGAATGGAGGCATTACCAACAGGGGGCTAAACATACAGTCACAATATTCTCAGATCATAAAAATTTACAATTCTTTAGCACCATCAGGGCTCTTACACCTCGTCAAATGCGATGGCTGCATTTCTTTGGTGGGTTCAATTTCATCATCACCTATCACCCAGGGACCAAGCAGTTACAGTCTAATGTTCTTTCTAGACTAGGGTATGCTCCCTCTTCCCATTCCACATCAGACTCCCCTACTATCATTCCACTGGAAAAGATAGTCGCAGTCAGCGAGAGTGACACCTTTATGGCAGCCTTACATGAAGAGTATAAAAAACTAAAGGCCGTAGAATGTATCAAAACACCTAACCATACCACAACAGACAAGCTGTTCCTTCATGCTCAGAAACTGTACATCCCTACTATAGAATTAAGACGTCAGGTAATTCAATGGAATCATGACACAGCATTAGCAGGGCACCCAGGTGTAATGAAAACCCTAAGGAATTGTCAATAAACCTCCTGGTGGAACAACATGCAGAAGGATATATAAGAATACGTATCAGGTTGCCCAACTTGTGCACGAAACAAGGACACTCATACTGTGCCTGCAGGCTTATTACAGCCTCTGCCTATGCCCATAGTTCCTTGGCACACACAATTAGTCTGGATTGTATTACGAACCTTCCAGCAAGCAATACCTTCACTACAATTTTAGTAGTTGTTGACATTTTATCAAAAATGGCACATTTCATCCCTGTCAGAAGGTCTCTGATGCACAGGAGCAGAACGACGTATGCTCCCAATGCCCCATTACAGCTTCCTGGCCGCACGTTCTCTAGCACATGACCAGCCACGTAATCTACAGGGGGGAAAGGGGATGGGGACAGAGAAGAGACTGCCACACTTCGAATTCTGGTTCCTTCCGGGGTCTTCTTCTTCTTCTGCTTTTTAAGAGATTCTCGCCCAGAGTTGTATTGTTGGAACTGTAATAAACCCTTCGTTAGTGTCAATACCTCTTAACATTACAATATCCTTTGCATTTGTTTTTATTTACTTTTACTCTATGACCTACCCAGTCTTCTGGTGACGTGTGCCCCTCTTCTTTTCTTCTTGTTTTATTGTATTGGTAAACCTTGGCTGAAACTATTAATTAGATGTATGATTAAACAACTGTTCAGACTTAAATATTTTTTATTTACTTGTTCTGTCTTTTCAGGCTCTTACCTACAAGGCTTACTGATGGCTCTTATAGTTCTTCAGATTTTGATAGCAGGTAAGTTCTATTTATATTTATTATTATTATTCTTTCTTCTAATTGAATTAACTAGTCTATGTAAATTCTCCTAAAAAACTATATATATAACAGTGCAGACTAGCGACTAATGTTCTCCTCAACTAGGACTGAAAAAGCTCAAGAAGGTAAGTAGCACTATTGGGTAGTAAGGAGGGGTGTGCCTGATAGTCTGTTAATAAGTCTACGTGAGGGAAGTAACACTTGCCACTAGTAACTAAACAAAAAACGAAACTCTGCAACAATGTTTCATTCCTCAATGAAATTAAACCTGGAGTCTCCAAATAATATTTTGCCAACTCGCAGTCATTCTTTTTCCCCTCAATTCGTGTACTTGAAAATCAACTTAAAAGGAAAAAATGCTGCTGAGTAGTGCGAGCCGCGCTCTGGATATATTTCCTCAAAAAATAACTATGTACTGAAATAGTTCGTCTTACTAAATCTCTGCAAACTCAATTTCGCACTGGAACCGTAGGCTCGTCGAGTGAACTCGCGACGGAAGGTCCCTGTCTAACTTTCGCGCCGCCAAGGTCCAAAACTCCTACTCCAGCGAAGTCTTCAGGTGAAGTGCGCACTTTGACGGGCGCATCACCTGGACATTCCTGATTGCAATATAGGGCAAGCACACTAGACTGCTAACTTAATGGTCGCTCCCCGGTGGCCATCTTGGATCTCCTTCGTCTTTGTAATCTCTGCAGGTAATACTCTCTACCTCGACTTGGTTTACTATTCTCAAGCAATGAGCAAATGGAAAGAGCCTGAACATGAGGAATCTGAAGGGTTCTGACAGTACCCCCCGCAAAGCAGGTCCCTCCGGCTTGGGTTTGTCTGGAAACTTCTTGTGAAAATTCCTAATTAATTGAGGTGCATGTACATCCGAACTCAACTCCCAAGACCTTTCTTCTGGACCATAACCCTTCCAATCTAACAGGTAGTAAATCTGACCCTTCGTTTCTTTTGAGTCTAAGATTTGTTTTACTTCAAACTCTTCTCCTTCCTCAGATTGAATTGGTTTTGGGGGTTTATTCACTCTTAGTTCTCTGGAAGCCTTTTTTAGTAGGGAAACATGAAACACTGGGTGTATCTTTAGAGACTCAGGTAGTTTCAACTGGAAAGTCAAGGAGCTCAACCTTTTTTCAATTAAATAAGGACCTACAAATCTTGGTTGTAATTTTCTGTTTCCTTTTAACCTAAGATTTTTAGTACTCAACCAAACCTTTTCTCCAACTTGGAAATCAGGTTCCTTCCTCCTCTTTTTGTCAGCATAATACTTGTAACTTTCCTTAGCTTTAGTGAGATTCCTAATAGCTAGACTGTGTACTTGGGTCATTTTTTCCACTAAATCTTTCACTGCTGGAACCTCTACTTCATGAAAATGTATTGACTGATTATGATGTCTGCCCGAGTTTAAATAAAATGGGGAATAACCAGTGGACACATTTTTCGCATTATTATGAGCGAACTCTGCAGCCCAAAGGTATTCTGGCCAGTCTCCCTCTTGATCCAACAGGCATAATCTGAGATACTGTTCTAATTCCTGATTTGCCCTTTCTGTTTGGCCATCAGACTCTGGGTGATAACTAGTGGTGTACCTAGTTTCTATGTTGAGTTTCTTAGTGAAAGCCCTCCAAAAACGAGATAGAAATTGAGAACCCCGGTCAGACACTAAAACCTTGGGAATCCCATGAGCCCGCACTACTGTCTGACTAAAAGCGTGTGCTAACTTCCTAGCTGTTGGTACCCCTTTTAGTGGGACAAAATGTGCCATCTTAGTGAATGCATCTACACACACCAATATCGTGTCAAACCCTTGACTAGATGGTAACTCCACTATCAGATCTAATGTCACAGTATGCCAGGGGTAAGGTGGTGTGGGCAAAGGCTGCAAAAGTACTTTTGGGGCTTGTCTCTCCGATTTTCCTCTCGCACAGATTTTGCAAGTGGTCACATACTGACGAATATCCTTAGGTAAGTCCGTTTTTATATAGCGCAGCTACTCACCCTTACGGGTCTCAAGGCGCTGGGGGCCGTAGTGGAAATTAAGTGAGCTATTGCCCAGAGTCACATGGTGCTGAGCTGAGCTGCCGCCGGAGCCGGGGATCGAACCGTGAACCCTGTGCTCCGAAGTCAGCTGCCCTGGCCGCTGCACCACACCTCTCCTTGGTCATATTGGGCCACCAAAAGCGTCGCTTTACCAAGTCTTCCGTTTTCTGGATTCCTTTATGTCCGGCCAATATATGATCATGGCACTCTGTCAAGGCTTTTTGTTGTAACTCCCTTGTAGGCAAATAGAGAGCTCCATCATGATATGGTAAATGTCCACAAACTTCTCGTCTAGCATCCTGGTTTACCCATTCCTGAATTTCTTCTGACCCCATGGAAACTTGTGCTGAATCTTTCTTGGTTTCTTTTAACACTGTTCCGATGATGCTTTCTTCGGCAATTATACTTTGATTTTCAATCTCCTCCTGAACACTCTGTGCCAATTCTGGATAATGCATCTGCCTTTCCATTTTGCGTACCTGGTCTGTAAGTGATCACAAAGTCATAGTCAGCAAAATATAATGACCAACGAAGTTGTCTGGGAGTCAATGTCCTGGCTGACTTTAAAAATTTTAGATTACGATGGTCTGTGTAGATGGTGACTGTGTGACGAGCACCCATCAAATAATGCCTCTACTCCTTGAATGCATCCTTAATAGCCAACAACTCTTTTTCAGCTATGGTGTAGTTTACTTCAGCGGGGGTTAATTTTCGTGAGCGAAAGGCCACCAGATGCAATTGTCCTGTGTCTTTGTGTCTTTGAGACAGGACTCCTCCCAATGCTAAATTGGAGGCATCTGTCTCTACATAGAAAGGCTCGGAAGGATCTGGATGCAATAAGATTGGGGCAGTAGTGAAATCTCCCTTTAATTTCACAAAGGCTTCTTCAGCTTCATTAGTCCAGTTAAATTTAACTCCCTTCCTTAGCAACTGGGTCAGAGGAATCAATTTCTTGGAAAAATCTTGGATAAACCTCCTATAAAAATTGGCAAAGCCAAAAAAACTTTGGACTTCCTTCATGGATCTTGGAGATTCCCATTCTGTAACTGCTTTGATCTTATTCTCATCCATATTGATCCCTTTAGGAGACAGTACAAATCCTAAAAATTCTACTGTGTTCACGTTAAAAGCGCATTTCTCCAATTTAACGTACAAACAGTTCTCACGCAGCTTTTGCAAAACTCCTTTCACATGTTCTTGATGCTCTTCCACAGAATTGGAGTATATCAGGATATCGTCAATGTAAACGATTGCGCTTTGATCTATGAACTCTTTCAACACATCATTGATAAAGTATTGAAATGCGGCAGGGGCGTTACAAAGCCCATAGGGCATTACTTGATATTCATATAGCCCATGTTTTGTTCGGAAAGCTGTTTTCCAC
Organism: Calotriton arnoldi; assembly: GCA_963921515.1. NCBI lineage: Eukaryota > Metazoa > Chordata > Amphibia > Caudata > Salamandridae > Calotriton > Calotriton arnoldi. Next base: position 3,374,291 of record CAWUFW010000804.1, read on the forward strand.
TCATCTCCCTGCTTAATTCGGACTAGATGATAGGCCCCCTCAAATCTAACTTGGTGTAGATTTGCGCGCTTTCACTTGATCCAATAGAACCGAAATTAAAGGCAAGGGGTAGCGGTTCTTAATCGTTATGCGATTGATTGCCCTATAATCAATGCACGTCCTCAATTCACCATTCTTCTTAGGAATGAAGAAAAGTGGCAAAGAGACTGGAGATTGGGAGGGCCTGATGAATCCATTATTGAGGTACTTCTGTAAATACTCCTTTAAATGCCGATCTTCTTTTTCAGTCAAAGCATATATTCTGCTACATGGAAGGTTGGAACCAGGTTCCAGCTCAATCTTACAGTCGAATTCTCTATGTGGTGGGAGCTTTTCTGCCTCAACCTCACTAAAAACGTCTTGGAACTCAACATATTCGGGAGGTAATTCAGTGGTTTGGATTACACAAATGGTTGCTCCTCCTTCGCATAGATGTGACGCCGGAGAGTCCATATTTCTTTTTTTTGTCATGCTTATAACAATTTTCTTTGCAAAATTATGAATCCAACGTGATGGATCGAGCACTCCAGTCTATTGTTGGATTATGCTCCGTAAGCCACGGTAGTCACAATATTAGTTGAAATTGAGGTGCATCTATTAGATTAAATTGCAAAGTTTCACAATGCCCTTCCTCAGTCTTCAATTCAACTAATTCAGTGTGGCTAACTATGGGACCCGATGAGAGGTTAGTACCATCCACAGCTCGTACTGCTTCGCTTTTTTCCTTTCTGATGGCCTTTAATCCAATCTTTTCTGCAAACTTTAAATCACAAAAATTACCTGTGGCACCTGAGTCTACCATCACTGTAATTTGTTTTAAGGTGATTTCACGAAACTGCAGTGTCATAATCATAATGAGATGTGGTGAAGAAGACTGCAAGGTATTTGCTAGGGAATGATCTTTCGGAGTTGTCTCTAAATCGGCAACCATCAGTCCAACTCCCTTCACTGATGGTGCTGAGCGTTTTCCGATGGCATCTGTTTTGGCTTCTTGGTACAGTTACGAACAAAATGCCCACTTCCTCCACAATACAAGCATTGTTTATTGGCACGCCTTCTTTCCTTCTCTTCTTTTGAAAGCGGGCCGCGAATTGCTCCAATCTGCATCGGTTCAGACACATGTTGTAAATCGCTCACCCGTGTCCTCTCTGTTCTTGCTCGATCAAATCTAGGGGGGCCGGCGCGAAAATCCCTCTTTTTCTCCCCTCTTCGTTCACTCTGGCGAAAATCGATTTCCAACACCAGATCAATAAGTGCAGAGATCTCTGTGGGTCTGTTTGGCACTTGGGCTAGGGCATCCTTCAATTCATCCTTTAAACCACGATAAAACACCGCTGCTCGTTTATTCTCGGGCCATTCGGTCTCCACGACTAGTTTGTTAAACTGGGCCAGGTATGCAATCAAGTCCCGATTACCCTGCTTGATTTCTAACAATTCATTATCTGTGGCCTGCGAAGCTTTACGCCGATCAAAAATCCGAAGAAATTCCTTCTTAAATTCCTCTAGATCATACAAAATTGGGTCATTTCTGGTTACCATGGGCATTGACCAGGAAGCAGCGTCTCCACTAAGATATGAAAGCATGAAGGCCACTTGCGACTGTGCATCAGGAAAGACTGCGGATCGGCACATGAAATGCAAAGTACATTGGGTCAAAAATATTTGGGCCTTCTGTGGGTCTCCATTAAAACGCTCAGGGGGAGCTAAAGGAATTACCGGGGACAAGGAATGAATCACTTGGGTCGTAACCTTGGACGTAGAGGCTGTGGGATCACTAGCATATTCACCAAACATAGAGGGATTCTTAAAACTGGTCCCAGATACTAAATTATTCATTTTAAGGTTCAATTCTGTAGTCTCTCTACGAGATGTGAGCAGGTCCTGCTTAAGCTCCCTAGTTTCTTCTCTGACTACTATCAGCTCCTTTTGTATCCCCTCTAAGACTTCTCCTAGCTTCTTTAAATCGAATCCCTCCGTCATTCTGCTCAGGTGCAATTACAGCGTGGGCACTTCACTCTGTCAGAAGGTCTCTGATGCACAGGAGCAGAACGACGTATGTTCCCAATGCCCCACTACAGCTTCCCGGCTGCACGTTCTCTAGCACATGACCAGCCAAGGAATCTACAGGGGGGAAAGGGGATGGGGACAGAGAAGAGACTGCCACACTTCGAATTCTGGTTCCTTCTGGGGTCTTCTTCTTCTTCTGCTTTTTAAGAGATTCTCGCCCAGAGTTGTCTTGTTGGAACTGTAATAAACCCTTCGTTAGTGTCAATACCTCTTAACATTACAATATCCTTTGCATTTGTTTTTTTTAACTTTTACTCTATGACCTACCCAGTCTTCTGGTGACGTGTGCCCCTCTTCTTTTCTTCTTGTTTTATTGTATTGGTAAACCTTGGCTGAAACTATTAATTAGATGTATGATTAAACAACTGTTCAGACTTAAATCTTTTTTATTTACTTGTTCTGTCTTTTCAGGCTCTTACCTACAAGGCTTACTGATGGCTCTTATAGTTCTTCAGATTTCGATAGCAGGTAAGTTCTATTTATATTTATTATTATTATTCTTTCTTCTAATTGAATTAACTAGTCTATGTAAATTCTCCTAAAAAACTATGGGGCATATTAGCAAGAAGAGGCGATAATCATCGCTAACCCTGCTTAGCGTGATTTTTTTTATCGCCGGCTATCGCTGGAATATATCGCCACGCTAACGCTGTATTAGCAACGATTAGCGCTATGGCGATGAATATTCCAGCGATAGCGGGGAAATGAGCCAACATCGCTGAAAAACCAGCGATGTAGCATGGAGAAGGAGAACACCTTGCTGATACGACCCTGTGGTCGTATCAGCATAATCCACCCCCCATGTTAGGTATGGCTAACACCTGTTAATTGCAGGTGTTAAATAAATGGCGATGACCCCGGTTAGCGCGACTTTTCACGTCGCTAACTGGGGCCATGGCCACCTTGCTAATAGGCGATAGGCCTGTTAGCGAGTGTTTCCCAGGTTTGTTCGTCGGGAACGCCCACTTTGCATGTCATTAGCGATAAATATCGCTGACATGCAAAGCGGTAAAAAAACGGGCGCTAATGCCTGCAAACTGTCTCTAACTGCTGTTAGAGACAGTTTGCTGATAGGGCGATATAAATATCGCCGCTTTAGCGGCAAAAAATGCCGCTAAAGCGGCGATAGTGCCCTTGCTAATATGCCCCTATATATATATAACAGTGCAGACTAGCGACTAATGTTCTCCTCAACTAGGACTGAAATAGCTCAAGAAGGTAAGTAGCACTATTGGGTAGTAAGGAGGGGTGTGCCTGATAGTCTGTTAATAAGTCTACGTGAGGGAAGTAACACTTGCCACTAGTAACTAAACAAAAAATGAAACTCTGCAACAATGTTTCATTCCTCAATGAAATTAAACCTGGAGTCTCCAAATAATATTTTGCCAACTCGCAATCATTCTTTTTCCCCTCAATTTGTGTACTTGAAAATCAACTTAAAAGGAAAAAATGCTGCTGAGTAGCGCGAGCCGCGCTCTGGATATATTTCCTCAAAAAATAACTATGTACTGAAATAGTTCGTCTTACTAAATCTCTGCAAACTCAATTCCGCACTGGAACCGTAGGCTCGTCGAGTGAACTCGCGACGGAAGGTCCCTGTCTAACTTTCGCGTCGCCAAGGTCCAAAACTCCTACTTCCGCGAAGTCTTCAGGTGAAGTGCGCACTTCGACGGGCGCATCACCTGGACATTCCTGATTGCAATCTAGGGCAAGCACACTAGACTGCTGACTTAATGGTCGCTCTCCGGTGGCCATCTTGGATCTCCTTCGTCTTTGTAATCTCTGCAGGTAATACTCTCTACTTCGACTTGGTTTACTATTCTCAAGCAATGAGCAAATGGAAAGAGCCTGAACATGAGGAATCTGAAGGGTTCTGACAATCCCCCTCAAAAAGACACCCACCGCCGCAGAATTTAGTCAAATATTCTTCTGTCATATCGTAAGACTGCATAGTCTACAGACTAAAATCATCTCAGATCGCAGGGTTCAGTTCACATCTATATTTTGGAGAACACTCTATGATAAGTTAGGAATAGGGGTAGCCTTGTCATCTACCTTCTACCCACAGACCGACGGGCAAAGTGAACAGGTCAACCAATCCCTAGAAACTACACTAAGATGCTTACTATCCACGTACATGGGACAATAGGAACAGGCCATTCCCCTTGCTGAATTCAATTATAATAACAGCACCCACTCAGCCACAAACTACACACCCTTCTTCTTGTCAGGGCAACATCCTCAGGCCCTTTTTATTGATATATCAGGAGTTTCTACTATGCTACCTTCAGTCACAGAAAGATTAGAACAACTGCATGAGATTCAAAAACACGCTAGGACAAGTTTAGCAAAAGCCAAATTGGTCATGAAGGCACAAGCTGACAAGCATAGAACCCCAGCACCTGTGTACAAGGAAGGAGACATGGTATGATATCAACACGATACCTGCAACTAGAAGGCCCAAGGAAACTACGACCACAGTTTATAGGTCCTTATAACATTATCAAGATAATTATTCCAGTCACCGCCAAGCTACGGTTTCCCCCTGAATACACTATCCACCCAGTGTTTCACTTTTCACTGATCAAGCCATACCACCTCGCCACACGAAAAGATACCCAACTTCGCCCATTCTGATTAATTGCCAACAAGAGTACGAAGTTCACTGTATCCTGGATTCTAAACGATCTCAGGGAAAACTATTTTACCTTATAGATTGGAAGGGTTATGACCCTTCAGAGCGTTCCTGGGAACCGGCCTCCTCGGTTCACACCCCTCGTCTGGTGAGACGATTTCATGCCCTCAACCCCACCAAACCACGACCTGTAAGACTGGATTCCTGCCACAGCTCAAGTCTCTTGACTATCACAAGATACCGGCATGATTCCTATCATTCCTCCCAACACTATTGAATGAACAAATGCCTTGTACCCTGCCTTTTGACCATATTACATGCTGTTGGTAATAGCTAGCTGCAGCTGGTGTTCCCCAGTTTGTTTGAAAAGGCTTAAAAGCTTTTACAATGTTTTACCATCCATAAGCATGATCAGGTCTCAGGCTCCACAGAAACATCCAGAAAATCCACCAGAGGAAGCATCAAGCAACCAGCATAGATTACCTCAATGTGAACCATCCGGACGACAGCCCTCGTCAAATTAATCCCCGTCACCTTGCTATAAGCAATTAGAACACAACCTATGTGAACATTTTAAAACACCTTCTAGTAGGTAGTCTCATCAAATTAATCATCTGCACCTGTTTCTTGCAATTAGAATGCGACCTTTGTCAACATTCTAAAGCACCTTCTAGAAAGCAGCCTCATCAAGTTAATTATTTGCGCCTGTTCCTTGTTACAAACAATTAGAATGTGACCTTTATGAACGTTCTAAAGCAGTTTTATTTAAAGACCGTCCACACCTCTCCACTTCGCGTAGCCTCTTCGCCTGCCACTTATCTGTTTCCCAGCTTCCAGGACTCTGTCTTGCCACCCCCCTTGATCCTCCCGCTTTGACCTCACGGCAAAAAACATCCCGCATTAGTCTCACACCTGGATGGAAAAAAGAACAAAGAAAGGAGAGACGCATTAAAAGACTTGATCTTACCACGCCCTGATTGTGATCGTTTTCCTTTCTGTGCCCCCTTGCTGCCCCTGATTGTGATCGTTTTCCTTTCTGTGCCCCCTTGCTGCCCCTGATTGTGATCGTTTTTTCCTTTCTGTGCCCCCTTGCTGCCCCTGATTGTGATCGTTTTTCCTTTCTGTGCCCCCTTGCTGCCCCTGATTGTGATCGTTTTTCCTTTCTGTGCCCCCTTGCTGCCCCGGATTGTGATTGTTTTTTCCTTTCTGTGCCCCCTTGCTGCCCCGGATTGTGATCGTTTTTCCTTTCTGTGCCCTCTTGCTGCCCCTGATTGTGATCGTTTTTCCTTTCTGTGCCTGTTTCCCGCCGCTGCGCCTGCGGCCCCGCCCCTCACTGCCCATTCGCTGCCCCATTCCCTGCTCCTCCCTCCCACCTCCCCATTTATGGCGGCCGCTGCGTGGTGAAGAGAGCGACCCCTGACCTTGACTGGTAGGTCGCTCCCCCACCACACAGCTCCGTCTGTGTGCCCTGCTGCTGCCCCTGATTGTGCTTTTTTTTTTTTTTTTTTTTCCTTTCTGTGCCCCCTTGCTGCCCCTGATTGTGATCGTTTTTTCCTTTGTGCCCCCTTGCTGCCCCTGATTGTGATCGTTTTTCCTTTCTGTGCCCCCTTGCTGCCCCTGATTGTGATAGTTTTTTCCTTTCTGTGCCCCCTTGCTGCCCCTGATTGTGCTCGTTTTTCCTTTCTGTGCCCCCTTGCTGCCCCTGATTGTGCTCGTTTTTCCTTTCTGTGCCCCCTTGCTGCCCCTGATTGTGATCGTTTTTTCCTTTCTGTGCCCCCTTGCTGCCCCTGATTGTGATCGTTTTTTCCTTTCTGTGCCCCCTTGCTGCCCCTGATTGTGATCGTTTTTCCTTTCTGTACCCCCTTGCTGCCCCTGATTGTGATCGTTTTTCCTTTCTGTGCCTGTTTCCCGCCGCTGCGCCCTGCGGCCCCGCCCCCTCACTGCCCATTCGCTGCCCCATTCCCTGCTCCTCCCTCCCACCTCCCCATTAATGGCGGCCGCTGCGCGGCCGCGCCGCTGGTGCGCCGAAGGCGCGCCTAAGGCAAGCCCGTCTGCGCCGTGGCCGCGCCCAGCGCCAGACCCCCTGGTCCGGGCATCCCCCGCGCCCGCCACATCAACAGACGCCGATACGACGCCAGCACCCTCCACGCACTCAACCCCGGAAAAGATCACGCCTGCTACCAGGCCACCCCGAAGCGCACCCAAGGGCTCTTCACCTGCCGGAACTGCAGCTTCGCCAGCACCCGCCCCGCCAAACCACCACCCAGGAAAGAACCCAACTACCTCAGATGCATCCTCCTCAACACCCGCTCCGCCCGCAAACACGCCATCGAACTCTGGGACCTTCTCGACTCAACCTCCCCAGACGTCGCATTCCTGACGGAGACCTGGCTGAATCCCGCTTCAGCCCCCGACATCGCCATTGCCATCCCGGACGGATACAAGATCACCCGCAGGGACCGCACCAACGGAGTCGGAGGAGGCATCGCCATCGTCCACAGGAACACCCTCAGAGTCTCAACCAACACCGACGACACCCTCAGCACCGCCGAACACATGCACTTCCAGATCCACACCGATCCCAACACCACCCTCAGAGGAACCCTCTGTCAGCACACACGCCATCGCCTCCACGGACTACATCCTCCTCGGGGACCTGAACTTCCACCTCGAGAACAACAAGGACACCAACTCCACCACCCTGATCGACAACCTCGCCACCCTCGGACTCAGACAGCTCGTGACTACACCCACCCACGCCGCCGGCCACACACTAGACTCCATCTTTTCCGCAAGCCCACACGTCTCCTTCAACCACACCTCCGAACCCCACTGGACTGACCACCACTGCATCCACTTCACCTACAGGAAGCCCACCACGCACCACCGCACCGAACAAATGCCTCGCCGCTGCTGGAGCAGAGTCACGGAAGACCAGCTAACCACAACCCTCGCCCTGAGCCCACCCGCCGAACCCTCCGACCCCGACACCGCCGCCCGCAACCTCAGACATTGGATCGACGACTGCGCCAACACCCTCGCCCCGCTCAAGAATCAGCCCAACAGCCACACCAGCAAGAAAGCCACCTGGTTCACCGAAGACCTCCAGGCCTCCAAACGAACATGCCGAAAACTGGAGAAGATCTGGCTCCACGAACGGACAGCGGACAGCTACGCCACCCACAAGAGCGCCACCCGCAATCACCATCACCTCATCAGATCCGCCAAAAGGGCCTCACTCAAAGACCGCCTAGACAACAACGCACACAACAGCAAAGAGCTCTTCAACATCGTGAAGGAACTCTCCAACCCCAGCTCCAACACCAACGACATCCAGCCGTCGCAAGACCTGTGCGACTCACTGGCCACCTCCTTCCACCGCAAAATCGCCGACATCCACGACAGCTTCAACACCACGACCGCCCCGGCAACCACCGAGACCACTGCCCCCACAACCACCAACCGCCTGCTCTCCTGGACCAACATCAACGACGAGGACACCAGCGAGATCATGAACACCATCCACTCCGGTTCACCGCTAGACCCGTGCCCTCACCACATCTTCAACAAAGCCAGTACAGCCATCGCGCCCCATCTCCGGAAAATAATCAACATCTCCTTCGAGACAGCAACCTTCCCGGAAAGCTGGAAGCACGCCGAGATCACCGCCTTACTCAAGAAACCCAAGGCAGACCCCAAGGACCTCAAGAACTTCCGACCCATCTCTCTGCTCCCGTTCCCCGCGAAGGTCACCGAGAAAATCGTCAACAAACAACTGACCCGCTACCTCGAGGAGAACAACATCCTGGACCCTTCCCAGTCCGGCTTCCGCAGCAACCACAGCACCGAAACCGCCCTCATCGCCGCCACCAATGACATCAGGACCCTGCTAGACAACGGAGAAACAGCAGCCCTCATCCTCCTGGACCTATCAGCCGCCTTCGACACGGTCTGCCACCACACACTACGAACACGCCTTCACGACGCCAGGATCCAAGAGAAGGCCCTGGACTGGACCACATCCTTCCTTTCCGGCAGAACACAAAGCGTCCGCCTCGCCCCCTTCCGATCCAAGGCCACCAAGATCATCTGCGGCGTACCCCAAGGCTCCTCCCTCAGCCCAACGCTGTTCAACATCTACATGGCACCCCTCACCCACGTCGCCCGACAGCACAACCTCAACATCATCTCCTACGCCGACGACACCCAGCTGATCCTCTCCCTCACCAAAGACCCTCACACCGCCAAAGCCCACCTCCACGAAGGAATGAAGGCTGTCGCCGAATGGATGAGGACCAGCCGCCTGAAGCTGAACTCGGACAAGACGGAGGTCCTCATCCTTGGTTCCAACCCTTCAGCCTGGGACGACTCCTGGTGGCCAACATCACTGGGAACAGCCCCGCCACCCACCGACCACGTACGGAACCTAGGGGTCATCCTCGACCCCACCCTCTCCATGACTAAGCAGGTCAACGCCGTTTCCTCATCCTGCTTCAACATCCTCCGAATGCTCCGCAGGATCTTCAAGTGGATCCCCACCGAAACAAGAAAAACAGTCACCCAGGCCCTCGTCACCAGCAGGCTGGACTACGGAAACGCCCTCTACGCAGGAACGACGGCTAAGCTCCTGAGACGGCTGCAACGCATCCAGAACGCCTCTGCACGTCTTATCCTCGACATCCCCCGACGCAGCCACATCACACCCCACCTGAGAGACCTGCACTGGCTCCCTGTCAACAAGAGGATAACCTTCAAGCTCCTCACCCACGCACACAAAGCACTCCACAACTCCGGACCAGCCTACCTCAACAGACGACTCAGCTTCTACACCCCCACCCGCCAGCTCCGCTCGACCAGCCTCGCCCTCGCCACAGTCCCCCGCATCCGGAAAACGACCGCCGGCGGCAGATCCTTCTCCCACCTCGCCGCCAAGACCTGGAACACCCTCCCCACCAACCTCCGACAGACCCAAGACCTACTGGCCTTCAGAAGACTCCTCAAGACCTGGCTCTTCGATCAGTAGCAGCACCACCCCCCTCTTCCCCAGCGCCTTGAGACCCTCGCGGGTATGTAGTGCGCTTATAAGTGACATGATTGATTGATTGATTGATTGAGCTTAGTCGCAACATCGTGCTGCAAACAAAGGTAGCCAGTGTTTTTGTTCAACTTGTCCATACTGTTGGCAGGGCTCTGCCAGGGGGGTCTTGGGTGAAGCTAACCCCACCAAATTTTCTTGTGGGTTTGATGCTGAAATGATACTCACTACAGTTTCAAGAACTTTGATGAAGGAACCTCTACGGACAATCTAAATGAAAACAAAACAACAACAAATCTAAAGGTTGGTTGAGATTTGAAAACCTTTCATGAGGTGTAACTGAAGAGATAGAGTTAATACTAGACTAAAGCCTTATTATTTGTTTGTTTATAGGTACCATATTTGCCGGTACCCTTGACCAGACTGGTGTGAATGCCTGCTGCAGTGTTGCTGTTGAGTAGATGAGCCACAGCATCTTTGACTCTACACGCTCTCTCCATCCCAACTCCCTTCCTTCTGGGATTTACCACTGGAGCAGTGTCTCCTCCTGTAAACTGAGGGCAAGCCTCAGGAGGATTCGGGAACTAGCATCACTGCCCCATTGGAATCAACTGGGATCCAGGTAGATGTCTTATGATAGTGGGTGTGTAAGTGTCTGTAAGTCTGTATGATTGGATGTGTGATGGCTGTATTGGTGAGTGAGTGGGTGCATGCATGTCTGTATGAGTGAGGTAATGGGTGTGTGATTGACTGTATGAGTGAGTGGATGTGTGAGTGGCTCTATGGATGAGTTATTGGTTGTGTGAGTACTGGAATGGGTATGTGAGGGGTTGTGTGGGAGTGGGTGTATGAGAGGTTCTATGGGGTGTGAGTGGGTATGTGAGTGATTTTGTGGATGATGTAATCAGTGATGCCATTTTAGATGTCTTCAGTGATGTCACTAACCATGTCACGAGTGATTTAATATGTGAGGTCATAAGCAGTGCATTGCGAGGGCATAAGTTATAGTTAGCTCAGGTAACTATAACTGCTAAATTTCACTGGATTTAAACGAGTGAAATCTGAGCCTAACCATAACGTCCCTGTAACCTTTGTTTTTTTCTGCTGCTTAATGGAGCATGCCGGCATTTCACCAGTGACCTTGTGTGCATTTTGGCAATGTGATTGTTCCTGATGCATCTTTATCCAGAAATATGTGATCACATGACTCCTCCTATAGAGAAGACAAAGAGACTAAAAGGAGGTAAAACTCCACCAAACAAGGGTCTTTCCTCTTAGCTATTTGAAGTAAGTGCTTCTTTGTTTGTTAGAGATGTCCTCATATTCCTCAGCATCAAGAACTCCTCACCACCGTCCTGATAGAGCTGAGTAGTGGCCGAGTATTCCCACTTGAGCTTTCACGCCATTGCTGCTGCTATCTCCATTTTGGAAGGGCTCATTCTGGACTTGGACTTGGACCTAAGCTTATGGAGAACAGTCTTTTGAGCACCTGGTGCTCTCCGCACTGAGGAGGACTCTGGAGAGTCAGACCCATCGGATGAATTACCATCACTGGAAAGTGATAAGTCAGTATCATCATTAAGAGAATAAAAGCAATCCCCTTCTGGAGAGCCAACAGTAAATTTGGTACAATTAGGCCCCTGTGCTCGATTCATCGCCTTCCCTGAGGATGCATTTTCCATGAGGGGCTCTGGGACAGACGACACCCATTCATTACCCTTTTTCTCTGTTTCCCCATTACTTTCCATAGTTGGGCGCAGATCACTTACTAGCAGCTCACTGTTCAGGCCACATTCTGTCACTTCCTGCTGCCCTGTCGGGATCCGAGAATCCAGCCCATCCAGCCCATCTTCCTTCGCTTCACTCGGCTCCCCTTGTCTGGCAGTCAGCCCGGAGTGTGGCTGCAACAATGTATCCACTGCGAGAGGAGTCTCAACAGTCTCTGGAGCTTCCCTTGCGCCAATCTCTGCCTTATCACAAGATCCGGTTTTTGCTGCATCCGCCGGTATCGCTGCGAGGAAGGTCTCCGTCAGAGTGGGTTGTCGGAAGGTGCTCTCCCGAGTCTTGTTCCTTCCTTCAATGCCATCCCTCTGCTTCCCGCCATTACCGCCATCACCGCCATCACCGCCACCACCGCCACCACCGGGCCCCTCTGCTCTCTTTGATGGTGCTCACCGGGACTGCACTGATCCTCGCCCAGCCGCGGCCGGAGGCACGGAGGTAGTTGACTCCTTCTGTAAGTCTTTCGATTCCTTTAGGGGCTTGTTCGTTCTTGGTGCCATCTTGTTAGCAGTGTAATGATGCAGGACTGGGATTATACGGCCAATTTCCAGTGACAGTGTCCTCTTAGATGCCGTTAGATCTCGATTCCACCGTTGAGAGCTGCGGTCGACCACCCGACCGATCAGTCGGGCCAGCAGGTAAGAGCAATGTGGCATATCACCACTCCATTTTCCGATTTCTTTTGCAACGGGGGGAGAGAGCTTCAACTGCGACTACTCTCTACGGCCTGTCGGCGGCCATCTTGCCTTAGGGCCAAAACGACCCTGACAAAACTTAATGAGGGAGGGGGTCGCAAGGCTCCCCTCCCTGGACCGATTTTAGCCCCCGGGACCCCATCCCCCGGGGTGCAGCGAAGACTTAATGGGGGAGGGGAACCTACTGAACGGATTTACACCAAATCAAAAAACACAATTAGCGGACCACAATCTAGCTTCCTGCCAAATTTGATGTAATTCCGATCAGTAGTTTTTCCTGTCGCCCTGCCTTAGGAAATCTATTGAAAATGTATGGGGATTTTGTGTTTTGGAACCCACCTTTCTCTTGCCCCCACTTGACAGATCACTCCGAAACTTTCCATGCACAAACTAATCAAAAAGTAACACATTTTTAGAAAGTTTTGTGGAATTTCATCAAATGGGGCCAAAGTTATTAGCAACACAAAAAACGCTTTTTATGTGGAACAGCTGACCTAACTATAATACCTAGTGGTGACCGCCACTGGGTAATGTATATATATATGTGTGCACCATTTAAGAGAGAATAAAAACGGTTTACAGGAAAATTACTTGGCTGTGCTGCCTGCTTCTTTAGACTGCCCAACTGTAAAGAGTATCTGTCTGTATGTAAATCAGCATGGAGGAGCATTGTCGCAACAATAGATATATATAGTCCCACCTGGTAATTTCCCAACATAAGTATTTTGTCAATGCCTGCTATTCCTGGTCTCTGCACTGTTTAGCAGTGCCTAGCATCATGCTCACCTGCCCTTCATGTCCTTGAGAATTAACTATTTTTTAGTGTTTTTATTTTTCAGCTTGCGTCCTGACAAGCTACAGCCATAGACTAATAGAACATCTCCCTAAAGAGAATGTGGCATCCCAACTGAGCAAGTGGACACCTCCACAGGGTAAGGGAGATATCTCCCAGAGTGAGGGAGACAGCTTCCCAGAGTTAGGGATGCATCTACCCAGAGTGAACACGGTATATTCTCAAATTAAAGGAGGCTTCTATCAAGAGCAAAAAGACATCTCTCCATTGTATGTATGTAAGGCATTTCCCCAGCGAAAATGGCATCTCCTGAGAAAAAGTATGTAGCCCGCAACAGTAGTGAGCATTTTCTGAAGCAAGGACGTATTTATCGATAACAAGGAAGCATCTCCTAGAAACAAGGGAAGTATCTAACTTGAGAAAAGCAACCATCTCCCCTGAGAAAGTGGACATCACCATAGAACAAATCTACATCTCATAAAAGTAAGGGCATTTTCCTAGATTCAGGGAAGCATCTTCCCATAGCAAAAAAGGCATTTCTTGAGAGTAAGTAAAGCATCTCATGGAAGCAAGGAGACATATCCAGGAGTAAGAAGACACATACTTGGATCAAGGGAGGCATCACAACAGAGTAACGAAAATATCTTCTAATGGCACTCAGTCATTCTTCTTAACATCCTAATATCTGTCAATTGTCTGCGGGTTTTATCTGTCTGGGCTCCCAATTGTGCAATGTTAGCCTCGCACTGACTGGTGGTCCATGCGCACAGCTTACCACCACTGTGTCTGTGTGTGTACATACACACAGACACACACGCGCGCACACACACACACACACGTTTTTTGGCGAAATCAGGATTACAAGAGGTGTTGTTTTTATTCCCAGATGACGTAGCACTACATTTTCTATGATAGAGACAAATGCTCCAGGTCAAGCACAAAGGACTATGTTCACAGTAAAATGCCTGGAATTTCCCTTAACATGAGAAAGACAGTACAATAGCACAGCTTTTTTCAGTGTTATTCCCCATTATATAGAATTCTATGAGAGATCAACTTGTCATTCCCCAGTAATACACAGACCCAGTATTTCTGATGGACCCAGTTTTATCATGCAGGCTGCCAACTGTCTGTCCAGGAATATGGGGATACTTGGAAAAAATATCTATCACCTAAAATAGCTCCAATATCTTGCCTTTGCCAATGCTTGTTTTCTAATGCAAGAGCCTCTTTGACGACGGTTGGTTTCAAATTAGGTGGTTTATACTAAAATAAATGTTAATATTAGCAACTTGCTTACATCTTTATTATATGGTTTAAACTTACCAGAAAACATAATTGTTTGGGCCCAATCTGTTGACATTTACTTCACCGCTTATAACACCTATATACTTGATTTTTATGCCCTATCTGCAGTCTGACATTAGAAGGGAAATATAAAAAATATTCCTACTTACAAATTAAAGAAGGGTACAAATGAAATTGTAGAGTCAAAAAACTGGTTGTTGAGCACACAGAAATCTTGATTACCTTCAATACGATCTAGAAGTATCTTGTTAAATAAGTGTTCTGGACCACGCTGCAGTAAACAAGAGGCAAAGCTTTTCAGATCTTGAAATATTACAATGATAATAACAGACCAGCCATGCCAAACAGTAAACAATAGCTAATGTGCATATTTACTTACTACGTCACTGCATTTTGGTGGGCAAATACATCAACATTCATTTATTTTCCACTGAAACGAACAATTAAAATAATACCACAATGAAACTCATTTTGAAATAGTCATGTCATGTAATATCTTCTCAAAAGAGACTGCTAACAAAGCTATCCAGTAGAGAAAAACGTACAGCCTCAGATAGGGCAGGCATCATACCAGGGGATTGATGCATTACCAACCAACGTATTCTTCTCCTGTTAGTGGTGAGTGTTAATCTATCATCTGGAAGTGTATTTGCTGGAGATCCATCTCGAATAACCGGTATCTCCAGCTCCAGAGTCAGTGCAGTGTGATCACTGTAATGCCAAGGCAGGACTGCAAAGTCAACAACCCTGGGCCACATCCTGGTTTCTACCAGGATGTAATCTATCTGGGAGGAATGACCCACCCTATTGAAAGTATGCTTCTCCGGGGAGTCCGATTTTGTGCACCCATTGTAAGCCCTGACTGAGTGTTTCAAAGTAAGGGATTTGATCTGGAGGGACAGCAGGGTCCAGGCCCTAATGAGTGGGATACTCGGCTCAGGAATGTCCCATAGCCTAAACACCTCCGTCATTGGGTTCGTCCACGGGCTCAAATTGGCAATTAAAATGGCCCCCTATGACCATATAGGAGCTGTTCGTGATAGCGGACATGAGAGAGGCCAGTTGGGCCACAGTCGAGGATTCTTGTCCTGTCCTTACTGGTCTAGAGTAAGTAGACATTGACCAATGCTATTTTGACCTTGAGTGCAAAAGTAAGTAAAACACACTGGATATCATTGGAGGGAAACTCCATCCTCTTAGCAGTACATCCCAAGTGTGTACCTACCCACATACAGAGACCACCAGACAGTCTACCCTTCCCCCTAGTGATGGCAGCCGCTGAGAAGTTCGCAAATCCCACCCACAACACCTCCTCTCTACACCATGTTTCCTGGAAAAGGTATAGGTTATGTTGGTCTACAAAGACCCCCAATCAGTGGAGTCAAGTT
Source organism: Calotriton arnoldi (assembly GCA_963921515.1). NCBI lineage: Eukaryota > Metazoa > Chordata > Amphibia > Caudata > Salamandridae > Calotriton > Calotriton arnoldi. The sequence goes on from CAWUFW010000804.1 coordinate 3,390,033, forward strand.
TAGTCTTTAGACCAGCAACATTCCAGGATAGTACCCTCAGCGATGTCGGTACTTCTTGTGTATCCGGGTTTGCTAGGTTCGGGGCAACGTTAGAGGACAGTATCTCCCTCTGAGGTTCTAGAAGTCCCCTCCCCCCTGGCCCTGGCACAGCGGTAGATTGTGGTTTGCCCTCTCCATTGAACTCCCTTCAAAAGTTTTTACTTGGTCTAGCTCAAGCTGTTCTGTTAGTCAGTCTACCTCCTCCAAGGCCCCAAACCAATTTGTTGTTGGTGGTGTAAATAACAAAGTTCTAGGAATCTGGTGCAGAGGTCCAGCTTGCTGTTGAATTGGGTTCAGGGTGCCCAGTGTAAGCCTCTTTTGTTCCCTGATTGTTGGTGCTTGGGGTAACTTATAAAAGTAGCCAATTGGGAGGGACCTAATCTCTGTGCCTAGATCCTGATTGGGATGATTCGTGAGCAAGAGACTATGAACAGTCATTGGATTTCTAAAATTAATCAGGACACAGTCCCCTTGCCTATCTTTGGGTCTGTTTCCTACCCAGTTGACCCTACGAGTCATAGGAATCTCTCCTGCTCTTTCATATGGAAATTGCCTTTGTCTGGCTAGCCAATACAGACATTTGTTAGTTAGTTCATTCTGGGTTTCCCTCTGGCTTGTTTTAATCTCGGGTACCCCTGTTAGTACGATAATGTATGGAGATGAGGCAGGGGGTAGGTTAATAGTAGGGCGCATGCCCTGTCAACCCTATCACCTCTTCCAGACTTATTCCCTTCCCCCTCCCCTGTGCTCCTAGGATTGCACCATAGGATGCAATTTCTCAATAGGGCTTTGTTGGAGAAGACCAGGCCGCCTGTCGTGCCCCCACACTTATTAGTGTTGGTGAATCAATCTTGGACACGCATTGTATCTTTCCCTGGTACTATAATTGTACTAAGGTTGACTGTCTGGCAGATGGCATCAATTCCCCTTGCTGCGACCCCAGCAGGTCTTTTGCTACACTTTTCAGCCAATTTTCCGCAGAGTTCTGACACCCTATCTGGGTGTGCTACCAAGTGGGTAAGCTCTTCCTTCACAATGGTTTTAATCTGCTCCCGTAGCTCCATCAGCATGTTGACCCCCCCATGAGGGGTGTCCATTATCCACTTGTGCTCTGTCAATAGGGCTGGGTCTAACACGGCTGGGCACGGAGAGTTATCAAGTGTTCCATCATTGTGGTTCCTTCGTTTGGCCACCCCTCGGGTCTTTTTTTTTGTTTTGTCGATCTTGAAGAAGCCAATAGTATCACCCCCCTTCTGTGGATGCACTTTGGTAACGTCTTTGATTTTAATGTGGTCACCATGTGGGGTCAGAGAGGCATTAGGCTGGATACAGGGGGTAGCTGGAGGGGGAACCGAACCTGTCGATGAGCGTCCGGGGTCCGGGGTTAGGGACAGCTGTCTTTCAATTAATTCAATTTTGGTTGCCCTACCTCTATAGCCCTCTGTAACATTCTATCAATTGATGTTGGTGGCAGGGGTGAGGTTAATGTCTGTGCCTGTGCCTACAACTTTTCGTGGCAGGCCCGCTTGAGCCTTAATTGCTTTTGTGGTATCAAGGCACCCAGGAGGACCCCCTAAAAAGTTGTGCAAAAGAAACAGTTGGGGCAAAAAGAAAAAAAGAAATTGGAGTAAGAAGATATCGTGTGGCTGGCAAGACAAAACAAGACAGGCAAAGTTGCACCACTGACCAGAGTCTTCACACACCGCTGCAGGGGGCAACAGTTCAGGGTCCCTGATAGGTCCCCCGATGTGTTTTGCAGATGAAAGGGACGTGGTCCAGCACAGCCTTGACCGGCCGCGGACGGGCGCTGTGGGAGCCGATCAATGTACAGATAAGCACCTCCAGGCGCAGAGACTAACATTGGCGGCTTCCTGCCTCAAGAGAGACTGGAGGACGTAGTCCACCCCCACCGGCAACCAGCTTCTAGCTCCCACGCTACGGGAGCGTGTCAATGTACTGATAAGCACCTCCAGGCACAGAGACTAGCGTTGGCGGCTTCCTGCCGCAAGAGAGACTGGGGGACGTAGTCCTCCGGCACCGGCAACCAGCTTCTAGCTCCCGCGCTGCGGGAACCCGCCAATACACTGATAAGCGCCTCCAGGCGCAGAGACCAGCGCTGGCGGCTCTCTGGCGCAAGAGAGACCAGGGGACGTAGTCCACTCGCACTGGCAACCAGCTTCTAACTCCTCCTCAGTGGAAGAAGGGTTGACGGTCCTGGATTCTGTGCAGCCCGGTCCCTCTAGATCCCTCTATCAATGACGGCTCCCTGCTAGCCCCCTCCTCTCTGCGCTGCGGCTCTGTCAGAGTCTCAAGCCACCGAGCATGCGCAGGGCATCCGCAGTGGCCGCCAACTTGGAAGGTCGCAACTGGTCTGCCTAATCACTATCATGTTTGTACTCCCCCAAGTTTTTCCCCAATTAAACATAAAATTATACCACCATGTAAAAGGCAAAAAACCTATGACATACTGATACACCAGCACTACTAGGCAATGGATTGAAATGCATATGGAGATGTACGGCTTGAAAAAAAGTAGCTGGATCCCTCAGATATTCCTGATTGCCCCGTGCTGATGCTGGTAGTCTTGTTTTGGGTGAAAACTCCCATTTGCACTTACAAAAGGTCACAATATGCGTGCAAATAGCGGTGTGCTCTCTTGATTTGTGGCAAGTGAAATCTACACAAATGGTGGGAGCACCCAACGCACAACCTCTCTTTGCTTACCTTTGAATGAGTAATAACCAGAAGGCTTGCTTGGTGCTTTACACTTCATTCCAAGATGTCAAACTTGGAACCAGGTGCAATTTGTTTATCCGCTTATTCGCAAAACACTTGCAAATGCAAATTAGTGGGTGCACAGTTTTCACCTCCATTTTGAGAGTCCAACGTGATGGGATCTCGGGCCTTTTCTTGAATATTTTGTGCACCAGCTTCCATTAGACACAATTTCTTTACCGGCCTCTGGGCTCCAGAGAATGAGGCATCACATAAACCTCTTAATCAATGGGGGAAGGAAGAGCGAGATATTTTAACGAGACCCTGACTTCTCCCGGGAAACAGTACATTTGTTATCAAAATCAGGGTAGTTACTCCTCTGCCAAGTGGACACAACCAGTTGAGTTGAACCAGGTGGCTAAGGTACGTGTCGCTGGAAGATCGGAAAATCAGATCTTGGTGCCCTCACACACCTGTTAGGGTGTCATGCTTCATCATTGGGCGCTCCTCGTCTAGCCGGTGCTGCAATGCCCGTCGGGCCTGGGGGCTTCTTTGTCGGAGATCTTTTGATCTGGAGATGTCGTAAAGATGAATGCAGGTGAGGGAGTTAAATGAGTTTGGTGAGTGAGTGGTGACTAAAATAGGCTCTGGTAACCTAAAGAAATGTTTATGAGGAAAGGGTACCAGGACTAAGTAAAAACAGTGGTGCTATCTTGTGGTCTTCAGTTACCAGGATAGCTAGTAGTCGAAAGTGGTCACTAGTATGATGTGGTCAACATGTTTCGTGCCATGAGAACCCAATCTTCGGGCGGTACTTCATCAGGACCAAGAAAGAATCAGTTAATGCCCCTATCTGGGGCTGTGGGACTCCCCTATAGTAGAGGAGGACCTATTAGTGTTTGCCAGTATCCCCCGCAAGGGTGCCGGTCAATGATTCCACCTGAAAAGAGGCTGGATAGTGCGCCTTAGGCAAAATGGAGGGTCCCGACCACAATGAGGGACACTTGTTGGATGATCCGGACACTGCCGCCTAACCTACTTTCCTCCATCCGCATTGCAGCGCCGGCCAGACAAGGAGCGCCTAATGATGAAGCATGACATCCTAACAGGTGTGTGAGGGCACCAAGATCTGATTTTCAGATCTTCCGGCGACACGTACCTAAGCCTCCTGGTTCAACTGGTTGTGTCGCCTTGGCAGAGGAGGTACTACCCTGATTTTGATAACAAGCATCACATAAACCTCAATTGTCTGTAGGTAATGTATAAACAATCCTGTTTCATCTGCAAGATCGGACTTCCTGAGTATAACAAGCCTGACTTCAGTGCTTAATTTGTAAATGCCAGGACCTGCGTTAGGAACCCACTGCACCTTACACCACCCATTTCCCTGCCAGCGCTGGCAATGACAGTACCAACACACCTACAAACCATCACATTCCTACAAGTGAGACAATTTTGACCATTCCAGACCTCCAAAGGGCTAAAAATGGCTTGCATGGAAGGTATTAGACCTTTTTTATGTATATGAAATTCATAAACAACCATTGTTGTGCTTATCTCTAAATAAGGCAAACATCGCAACCACGTGGCAGACTGTCATAATTGCCGGTGTTGCCAATTAAGTGCCTGTGCAGCCGTGGAAACCACTGGCTCAAATTTTGCACCATCTGACTTACATAAATTGGGGCACAAATGCAGACAATTGTGAGGAAAACTGATGAAGATGAAGGGGGATGACCAGAATGACGTTCCTGTAAACAAAGCAGCTGGGAAATATAAAGCACTGAAAGACATGCATGAATTTAGACCACAGCAAAAGGAACTCCATGATATTTGATAGAAAAGAACACATCACATAGTTTGACTTGCTTACTTTTTTTCTCTTTATTGTGAGAGTAATAATCCCAATGTCTGGGTGGTTGGCTGATGATAGTGTGTGGGTCTTTTTGTGGGATAAAAAAGCATAGCCTTTAGTGGTAGAGTGAGGCAGAGGATTTTTCTGAGAAATTCCAAAATGTGAATCAAATGACAGTAACCAATAGGAAAAAAATAGGCTCAAGTCAGTCTATTGGTTGTTTGAGCGGTCGGAAAAAAGTAAAGGGCCAGGTTTACCAACACTACACACTTCTGTAAAGGCACCTAAAGTGACACACACTTGTGGAAAGTGTTGCTTTGTTATTTACCTTCCAGTGCAAAACTTTATTTGCACTGGAAAGTTGCAAGGCTTTGTGCCAAAAATGTATGTCTCTTTGAGGTATGGGCAAAGTTTGAAAAAAGTTTTCTTTCCTCCAAACTTTTGAAACTTTCCATGTGTGCTGTGCAGTACAGCACACATACAAAACTGTAAAAAAAATTACCTGTTTCTTAGCATAGTATTTTTTAACTGAAAGAGAAACCTTCCAATAGAAAACATGCACTAAACATCACACATGCTTTTGCACTATGATGCAAAAGTAAGTGTGTAGTACTAGGTAGCAAGAAAGTGCACAAGCACAGGGGATGACAGCAACTAATGGTTCCTCTAATTATTTTTCATGGTGTACGAAAACAGTATGGTAGGATGTACACCATTATTGGCTGTGTGCAGAATCAAGAGTAAGTTTCAACAAGCTGCTTCAAGGCCGTTATGTTGAGCAAACTAGCACTTCCAAGAGGTGTTGGTATGGGAAAGGAATGGAGTAGTGTTAGAACTGTCAGCTTCAAGGTGGGCTTCCCTCCTCTATTTTTGCTGATCTCGCTTTTGGTGGCCTTAGGATTCTGTGCACTTTATCACTGCTAACCAGTGCTAAAGTGTGTGTGCTCACTCCTTTAAACATGATACAATTGGCTTACATCCAATTAGCCCATTTAATTTACTTGTAAGACCCTAGCAAAGTGGAACTACGTGTATCGCCGTCTCATCTTCATGCTTCAACACCCTGCGCATGCTCCGCAAGATCTTCAGATGGATCCCCACTGAAACCAGGAAGACCGTCACCCAGGCACTCGTCACCAGCCGACTGGACTATGGGAACACCCTCTACGCCGGAACCACAGCCAAACTTCAAAAGAGACTCCAGCGCATCCAGAACGCCTCCGCACGACTCATCCTGGACATCCCCGACACAGCCACATCACCGTGCACCTGAAAGACCTGCACTGGCTCCCCGTCAGCAAGAGAATCACGTTCAGACTCCTCACCCACGCACACAAGGCCCTCCACGACCTGGGCCCAAAGTACCTCAACGACCGCATGACCTTCTACACGCCCACACGCCAGCTACGATCAACCAGCCACGCCCTCGCCACCGTACCACGCATCCGCAGAACCACCGCCGGAGGAAGATCCTTCTCCTACCTGGCAGCCAAGACCTGGAACTCCTCCCCACTCACCTTCGGCGAACCCAGGACCATCTCTCCTTCAGGAAGCAGCTCAAGACCTGGCTGTTCGAGCAGTAACTTACCCCCTCCCCCAGCGCCTTGAGACCCTCCCGGGTGAGTAGCGCGCTCTATAAATGCCGTGATTGATTGATTGATTGATATCCAGGGCCTGTAAATTCAATGCTACTAGTGGGTCTGCAGCACTGATTGTGCCACCAAGGTAAGTAGCCCCTGTGAAACATGTCTCAGGCCTGCCATTGCAGCCTATGTGTGCAGTTTTAAGGTGCCATTTCGACCTGGCAAAATAAACCTTTTGCAGGCCTAAACCTTTCTTTTTAATACATATATGTCACCCCTATTGTAGGCCCTAAACAGCCCAGAGGGCAGGGTGCAGTGTAGTTAAAAAGTTGGACTTGTACTTTTAACTTTTAATTGTCCTGGTGCATGGCCTTTGTAATTTAAAGCTCTCTTTAATGATAAAGTTGGATTTTAAGTCACAATTTTGAAAATGCCTCTGTTAGAAAGTTGTCCTTTTCCTGTCCCAATCATTTGCTGTCAGCTGCCTGTATCCTGGGCCACATGCTAGGTGTAGCTTGCAGTTTGCCTGTGTATATTGTCCCAGGCAGTGAGACAAAGGAGCAGTCTGGGCCATCTCTGACTTGATGGGGGGCAAGAACTGTTACCTACCACACTTGCAAATCACAAAGGCTCTGCCTGAGCACACTCACAAAAGTTTTGACACTAGTCTATTGTGGCCCCAGACATGTTGGAACCAGGACAGGGAGGTGGAAAATTCCAAAACCCTCTGGGAGTGGAAAACTCCAGACCTTCTCCCACTTCAAAGTGGGCACCAGCTATAAATATTGGACCCTTCAGTACATCTCTGGACCTGTGGAAGACTTAGAAGTACTTCTGTACTGCTCTGCTGGAAAAAGGACTGCAAGTCTGCTGCCCTGCTACTCTGCTGCCCTACTGCCTGAGTGAAACGACTGGACCTGCATCTTGAACCCAGGACCACTTGATTTACTCCAGAAGCTCCCTGGCTGGCATCCTGATTAGAGCCTCTGGGACAGTAAAGGTTCCAACCATCTTGAACCCAGCACCTGGACTCAGTCTGCTGTGATTCTTGCCCCCCCAAGTTGTGCTACACCAGTACTGGACCCTTGGAGGTGAGCCTGAAGGTGCTATGCCAGCCCAGCTGTTGTCCTGTGAGCAGAACTGATGCAGCGCGACGCATCTCCTTGCAGCTGCTTCAGAACCACCTCTGCGTGATACATCCATGATGCAAGACCTCGCATCACACACTGCAGCTTCCTCCGAACCACTGCTGCGCACGCATCCTCGACACACAACTTCTCATCACAAGTCCTTGTCAATGAAATCTTCAATGATGACACAGGACTTTGCATTGCAACCCCACAGCTTCTTTGGCACCACCGGTGTGCAACGCATTCTCAACACAAGATCTTGGAAAGGTCTGCAAACCAGGATTTAAGGTACTTTGTTCAGAAGCCCTAACTTAGTCCTTGTATACGTCCCATGCTCCATCGCAGTCAGCCGAAACTTGCAACTTAGCCCTGGTCCTGCACGGCCAAATTACCACAGTTGGTGCTTTGTTCTTCTAGGCACTATTTTTGCTTAAATCTTTAAAATTGCATACCTCCGGTTCAACTGATTGGATTTTTGTCGATTTGATGTCAAATAGTTTATTACATTTTTCTTAATTGGTGTGGGATTTTTCTTGTGTCATGTTTTCACTTTATTACTTTTTGATGTGCTGCATAAATACTTTACAGGTTGTCTCTAAGTTAAACCTGACTGCTTAGTGTCAAGCTACCAGATGGTTAAGCGGGGTTTAGTTTGTTGTTTGCATGTTTTTCACCCTGACAGAGACTGTGCTTGCTGCTTGAGTAGGGTTTCACCCTCCTCCCAACAAGTAGCCCGATTTCCAACAAAAATTAATATTACATTTGTGGTTTTATATGTACTCTTTATACATTGAAAATGAACAAGTGAATACATTTATTTTAACATTTCAATTTGTTGGTTTAAAACAGTCTTGTTTACACATGCACGATTCAGAAACGTGCTTGGACTTCTCAATTTCTGAAAGTATGAATCCTGGTGCTATAGAAACACATTTATTTTTACAGTTGCTAATTGTTGCTAATGTGCTGCCTTTGTGAGCGCACAACTGAGATGCCCTAAGCCAGCAGAGCACCTTCCCTAAATTGTTTACTGATGCCTTCCCCAGGAATTCACTTGCTAAAGTTAATGGCTAGTCAGTCACTGCATGGTGAAACCTTTTCTCAATGCTAAAGGGTCTACTTTGCATGCACTGTCATTATTTATATGCGCAGCATGAGTGGAGCGGGTAAGCGAGCGCATCTTAGAGAGTACACAGACAGCAGCTGCGCCATATTTTAGTAAATATGACTCTGTCCTGATCTTTTTCATACAGCACAGCGCAGCAACTTTGGTTGCTGCTTGTTGCGTTAAAAATAATAAATTTGGCGCAACAAGTCAAATGTGTCAACCATTGCTACTAAAGGTTTGTATAACCTTACAGATAGATCAAAGCCTTATGGTCAGAACTTTCACATTTGTGACATTGCAGATTATTGTAGGTCCAAACCGATATGCTATTTGTAAGAAAATACCTCTTTTTGTATGTTGACCCCCATTTTTTTCTGGACTGATGCTGCTGTTTTTTTTCTACTCTGCGCACTGGGGCACTGCTAACCAGGCCCCAGTGTATGTGCTCTGACTCCGAAAACATGTAGAAATTGGCAACACCGATTGGCATATTTAAAATACCTACATGTTTCTAGTATATGGCACCAAAGTATACCCAGGACCTATAAAAAAAATATCACTAGTGGACTGCAGGACATATTGTTCCACCGCTAAAGTGACAATGTAAAGCAAGTCTTTAGGCCTGCCCCTGTCACCTGGGTAGGCAGATTTAAAACTGCCAACGTGAATTGGCAAAATAAACCTTTTGCTTGGCCTAATCCTTCCTTTTGAAATACTGATAAGTCTCCCCTGAAGCAGCTCCCCTTAGGACAGGGTACATGGTAGATAAATATTAGGGTGTCTACTTATGTTTTACATGCCCTGGCAGTGACAAATCTCCAAAGTCATTTTTCTCTGTGGTAGGGCTCATAGAAAAGCACTGGGTTACATTATAACATCTCATAATGCATAAATTCCATTTGGGAATAGCTAGAAAATGATTAATTGACCCATTGTAATAGCAATTTAATGGTCAAGTTGGATTATATATTACTATTTTGAAATGCCACTTTTAAAAAGTTCTAATTTTTCTGCCCAACCCAATTGTGGCTTCCTGCCTGTGTTCAGTGGCACCTGATTGGTAATGTTCATTGCTCCCAGAAAGTGGACAAAGGGCATGGGTGTGGGGAGATGTTTTTTCTCCTAGCAGAATGGCCTGGGGAGAGTGGCCAGCCATTCCTGAGCTTCAAAGGAGGCCTATCCTGCCGCTGGCAGATGTAGCTCACATCTAAGCCTGCTTCCTTTTATCCTCATAGCCAGCCTGTTTCCAAGCTCGACAATAGGGAAAGCTACTCCAGACTGGTTTGACCTGACCACAAAGGTAGGATTTGCCTATTATCATAGCCACACCTCGGAGTGGGCCCAAAAAGCTCTGCATAGAAGATCGGTTCTGCTCTGTTGGTTTAGGTAAAGAAGGTTAATGTGGGATAGTTTACAGTAAAACACATAGGAGGTGCTGCAAAAGTGGGTAGGGGCACCCCCGAGAATGTTTACCACATTGGTTAGGGAGTGGCTGGGAGTTACCCCCACCTCAGGCTCTCACTGGACATAAATGTGGCTCCCCAGTACCATCTTCAGAACATATCTGGACCTGTTGAAGACAGAAGAAGGACTGCACTTGCTGTTGTGACCTGTGAAGAGATCACAAGGGCTGGAGCTTCTCCCACTTGTACCCAAGGGTCAGTTGACTGACCTCCTATTAAGCTATAGAGACACTAAAGCTGCATGAAGCCCACTTTCCTGAAGAGCCCAGCTGATTAGTTCCCAACTGTACCTGCCCTGGACCATGCTGGTGGCTTCTAATGAAGTGAGTGGTGAATCCTAAGAAGTGTCCTTACGATCCTGGTGTCCTTAGATAAGTGTCAGAGTGTACTCCTCCTTCCCAATTCCTAAAAGCAGGGACTTAGAAACATTCTCAAAGATTTCTGCCTGGAGAGCCGACAGAAGACCCAGACCTACCTGCAAGGTGATCTGCCAAAGGTGCATTGCCAGTAGGCCTGACTTTGCTGCAGTTCCCGCTACATCCTTCTCCACAGCAGCAAAACTGGGTCAGCGGGCCAGATGCTGAGTGGCATCTGAAGACATGGAACCCTCTCTGGCTACACTCTGCACCCGTGCCCCTCTGAAGGAATCTGACTTTCAGAAAAGAGGAGAAGCCCAAAGGTAGAAATCTTTACCCGATCCAATGCCGAGCAGCATCCAATCAATGCTGACTCCTTACTGGGAAGGAATTCTGGAATTATCCTGAACTTTTTCTGCTTTTGTCGACAGCTTTACCGAGACCTCGTCCTTTGCCAATGCATTATTGACTGCCTCATCTTCAGATCCAGCCTGCTGCTGAGGACTCTACCTTTGTAGAAAAATCCTAACTCTTTGACCAGGAACTGCCTGGGCCGTGCATCCGCCCAGCGCTCTATTGCAGTCAGCCTAAAACCTTACCCTGGTGCATGTCTCATATCAACAGTTCCCCACCGTTGGCGATGTGTACTTTTTGGTGCTAAAATGTAATTAAAACTTTGAAAATGCACATCTTCCGCTCTCCTTATTGGAGTTTAGTCATTTTGTTCTCATCCACACTGATCAATTGATTACTTTGGATAGGTCTCCTTGTCTGTGTGGTTTAAGATTTCCTTAAACAATTGCCAGCATCTGCAAAGTGCTTCATTAGGTCTAACTGATGACTATTGCTGCAATTTCTCCTGGCAATTAGATTTTTGTTACAGATTATGAGGTTCTTTAACCTTTGCTAAAAGCTACATATCAAACATTGTTTGTCATTGTAATTGACACTATCATCTCCAAAGATTCTTCTAAGCTGGTAAAAGATTAAGCATTTCTCCTGAAATCATGATCAGCCCACAACGTTTGGACAGTGTGCTATTTTGTGATTTCTTTGTGGGATTCTCCACCTTCAAGGCTTCTATGCAGAGACAAACTCTTCATAGGAAGATAAGGCATGAATATCAGAATGGACATAATCAATTTTTCTGACATTTACAGGGAAAACTCTGCATTCTCAGAATATAGCGGTACAAACAGCACAAAATAATTTTGCCCTTTGAATCAAGTACTGATCGATTGAATGACAGAGAAGGAACAGATTATAACTGATTAATTATCAATACATTGTCATCAGCTGTGGCGAAGTCCACTATCTTGTCATGGTAGACACTACTCATGATCGTAATATAATTTTTGTTGGAAATGGGTCCATTTAATCCCCCTGGATCGCTTTTGAGCACCCGTTGTTTGGACTTTTACTGTGAGTGAGTCTCACTCACAATAAATTCTCTGGAAATATACTGAGAGTGCTAATTGCTATGTCCACCTTTTGAGTTAAAGATGCTGCTGTACAGCTAGGGGAAGAAGCCCTGAGTGGTTATACGTGAACACTTGAGCATACATATGTGTGCACATGTGCAGGTTGTGTGTTAGACTACTGTCTTGTGCTCTCCCGGTGTCTGTACATAGGTACCTGTCACAGAATGGATTGTTCAAGGATTGGTGCTGACCTGGGGTAGGCCTTATAATGTGAGTGTGCATTCATAGTGTACGTCTGTAGTTCCTACTGAAAGTCTGTGGTGCTTAAGTAAATTACACTTTATAGGCGAAATCTGCTCAAAAATACACTTTCACCCTACTTAGGCCTACAGTGTCCAGTGAGGTCCCAATGTTAGACTAAATATGGATACCGATGGGAGATCCTCAGTTGCTTTCATCATATCTACACTCCTTATGTCACTTGGAGAATTTCTTTATTTCTCTGGCTCGGCTATAATCAAATTCCAGGCCTATGTCCCCCTGGGCTAAGTTAATTACTCTGCTGGGAAGGAGGATCAGACTACCCTAACACAATTAAGCCATTAAGAGTGATTTGCCCAGTTCCTGGGACAGGAATGGGTAGGGATTAAATCTGCATTTGCTAACTAATTTCGCACACTGAACCTGAGCTAGGAAAGCCCAAGTCCACAGAAACACAGGAGCAAGGACAGACCACCGGAGCCAGACACAGGAAGGGCTTCATTTGGAAGTTTTTAGTGGGGAGGGATCAGGCAGTTATGCCAGTTGGGGCAGAGGTGACACACCTGGGAAGGTCTTTCCACAGATCACTTGAAGTTGCCTCTGTAAATGTCCTAGAATGCCGTGTAGGAGGTTTAGGACGGAATGGAATGATAATGTGCCCCTCTAGGATTGGCCAGGGGTGCCTAGCTTTGAGAATGTTCCACCCCAATTAAAAAATCCTGCACAAGGGAGAGATTGTTGAGAAGATACAACCTGGGGCTGCAACACCCATGCAGGAGAAGTATGCAAAAAAGTGATCGATGGAATGCTTGAATTAATCTCAGTCACTGGTAATTACTTGGGGCCGCATCTCAGTCCATTGTGATTGTGCACACCATGCCATCTCAGTTTAAACCCAGTCATATTCAAATCAGCCTTGACTCTGCTCCAATAGGAACAGATGAACCTGAATTACCAGGCTAAGTCCTCTCTGAACCAGAACACAAGCAACCAAAGACTGGTTTCATCCTTATTAGGGTTCATCAGTCAGGTATAGCTTGGTTCCAGTGGCACAGTGTGACCGGAAACCAGGTCTGGGCATACCTGTGCCTCTTAGCGCATTACGATGAAGTATACAATAAAGTGATAGATCGAATGCTAGAATTGATCTCAGTCGCTGGTAATTTCTCAGGGACGCTTCCCAGGCCACCCTTATGATGCACACCGTGCCACCTCAGTTTGGACCCCGCCATTTGCATATCAGTCTTGACCCTGCTCTAGGCCAGGTCCTCTCTAAACAAGACCATGAGCAACCCAAGACTGTTTTCTCCCTCATTTGTGCTCATCAGTGGAGTATAGCTTGGTTCCAGTGGCACAGTGTGCATGGAACCCATGTCTGGGCATACCTGTACCACTTAGGGCCTCGCACTGCAGTATATGTAAAAGTGATTGGTCTTGAATTGCTTGTATTGTACCATGGTGTGTAAAAAAATGAAGGACTGGGATGCAGGCTCAAGTAATTACCAGTGGCTGAGATTAATTCACCCATTCCATCCATCACCTTTTTGTATGCAGGCAGTAGATAGTGCCAGGAACCCAGACAGAAAACAGGTCTGCCAGGCAGCAGCAAAATAAGGCTCCCCAAAAGAATTAACCTTTAGAGGCCAAGAAACCTGAATTAAATGCTTCTGGTGGCTAAAGCTCAACAGCACGAGCAAAACAACACCATGATTGTCCCAATAGGCCATACAGGGCTGGAGAAATCATTTCTAGAAGCTCGGTCCCCCAACGGACTAACAGAAGAAATGTCCCCAGCACACGTAAGCAGTAATGCAATAGTTAAAATGCACGTTGTGAGCATAAATATACACAAGTGAGTTGATTCTTGTAATTTTCTTTCTTTTATTCTCTGGTTCCTCAGACAGCCGACACGTGTTTCGTCGCAAACAGGGTAATACTCCCGCGACTTTATCATACAGTGTCCTGTACTCGGAATGGCACGCTGAGCGACGTCTTGAAATTTGATACACGACATACCGAATTTGAGACTTTGGGAGTTTGGGACGTAATTGGATCCCTTCGACGGATGAACTACAGAGTGAGACGTCGCAAGCTACGGAACCCCATTTTGTGGGTTGGAATTATCACCACAAAATAAATTTGATTACAAGGAGGACATAGCCTTGATAAAGTCGCAGGAGTATTACCCTGTTTGCGACGAAACACGTGTCGGCTGTCTGAGGAACCAGAGAATAAAAGAAAGAAAATTACAAGAATCAACTCACTTGTGTATATTTATGCTCACAACGTGCATTTTAACTATTGCATTACTGCTTACGTGTGCTGGGGACATTTCTTCTGTTTACCCAATTGGCACAGGCCGATAGCTTGGGGAGACTGGTGGTGCTCCTCACCTTTCAGCACCGTCACCGATATAGACAACCCTATACTGATTTGGATGGTATTTTCCTGAGTGGCGCCATTATTCCTATACTCTAAACCACTGCCCTTTTATTTCGCCCCAACGGACTAAGCAGAAAAATGAGCACGTACTACTCCACAGAAATCTTAAAATGCCCCCTGGGGAGCGCCAAGCTCCCAGGGTTCGGCGCATCCTCTTAAATGTACTCTCAATGGGGAAGGGGCATGCATGTTGTCATCTCCCCAGCCACCTTTATCCCCAATGACCTATACCTTGAGGACTGATGCATGAAACACTATCCTGGGGGACCTAATCTCAGGCAAGACAAAGCTAAGCGTCACTGCACTCCAGCCCATAAGCTGTGCAACCTCTCACTCCCTAAGCCCTTGACTTTGGATCAGAGGTAAGGTTTAGTATTTAGTAGGGTGTGTGTGCAATACAGTACTTATCCATTTCATAAGAAAAACACTGACACGGCAATGATTTCTTGAGTGTTGTTGTTGCATACCAGAAAGCTGGGAGTACTAATTAAGTGTAACAGTGGTGTACTTGGTTCCCAGTAAAGGGAAGATGCAAACGTATTACTTGTGAAGGGCTAACATCCTCCACAACTAATAACCCAATTTCTTACAATTCTTCTGTTTGGTTGTATATAAGTTAATTATATTTTCCACTCTCTAGGATGTGTTTATCTTCCAGATTTGGAGTATAGTAGATGTTAACTAAAAACAGACTAGAGTTGCCCTCTAGAATGAGCAGGTTAGCAGCCCCCAATGGTTAGGGTGTCATTCCCATGAGCCCATCGGCAATCTGCATTACTCCAGCCCACTCCCATCCACCCATGATCACCTCCAACACTGCTTTTAAGGTGGAAGCTTCACTAGCATTGCAGTTATAACAGCTCTCTCTCAAATTTAGGACTGTCAGATGACCTAAGTTTGATGCTTCTCCTAATGCCCCTCTTACTCAGGGCAGAGTCCAATAGGAGATTACCACTACTGGAGCTGCTATCTCCTGTACAGATCAGCATCTCCTATTGTAGGCCCAACCCTCTGCGCACTGCTGCCACTACTATCTCCTCTAACCAATGGCCCACAAAGGACCCTACAGCCAGGTCATGCCATGCATGCTGAAATGGCCACTCACCACAGAGGTATGGAAGTCATATCAAGAATTGGAGTCCGGTCAGGAACTCCACATATCCCAAAAGTAGTTTTTTAAATTGAACAAGTTTCAAACTACCACTACTGTGCATTCTGTCTCCTGTACAGATCAGCATCTCTTATTGTAGGCCCAACCCTCTCTGCACTGCTGCCACCACTGTCCCCTTTAACATATGGCTCACGAAGGACCCTACAGCCAGGGCACACCATGCATGCTGCAATGGTCACTTACAACAGAGGCACAGAGGCCCTCTCAAGCTCTGACTCAGAGGATGTAGTGGATGTGTGCGACCAGGCGGCCGGCAGAGCAGAGAATTCTGGTCGGGGTGTGGAAATGGATATGACAGTTGAGGTATGGGCAGCTTACATTGTGCAAGGCTTGTATGTGTGTGTGTGAGAGAAGCTCGAAGAGTGGAGCCAGTGGAGTTCTTTGAGGTTTGAGATTATGCATGTGCAGTGTGGCAGCCTGAGTGTGAGTCTGGCCGCTGTGTTTGATATGACCTGAAGTCTATAGGTCAGTTGATCAATGATGCAGACATAGAGTTGTTACCGTAGTTCAGTTTGGTGGTGATATGGCCTTGGGTAACAGTTGTGTGTGTTTTGATTTGTAGCTATTTGAAGATTTTTTGTAGCTCCTAAGGGTGTAGAAAAAGGAGGAAGCAGCTGCGTTCACTTGCTTGATCATCGAGAGTTTCATGCTCACCACTATGCCCAGGTTCTTGGCTTGGTTGGCCGAGCAGTGTGTATGTCTGAGGTCTACTGGTGACCAGGTAGCGCTCCATAGAGAGCTGCTCTTGCCAAAGAGTGTCACTTCTGGTTTGTCTGTGTTGAGTTGCAGACAGATAGTCTTCATCCAGCTGGTGACTTCTGACATGCTGGAGGGGAAGTTGGTCCGGGTGTTGGATGCTTCATTGGAAAGGGAAAGGATAAGCTGGGTGTCTTTGGCATAAGAGATTATGTTGATTCAGTAGGATCGGATGATGTTGGCATCGAGTGGTGCCATGTAGGCGTTGAATAGGATGGGACTTAGAGATGAACTTTGATGTACTCTTCAGATGATGTTAGCGGTGGCCGAATTGTAGGGAGGAAGGCTGACCTACTGGGTACGTCTGGTAAGGAAGGAGCAGAACCAGTGGAAAGAGGGTCCTCGTATGCCAACTTCGTGAAGGAGTCGATTCAGGATGGAGTTGGAGACAGTGTTGAATCAGGCAGATAAATAAAGTAGAATCAGAACTGCTGTGTCTGCTCTGTTCATGATCAGTTGGATATCATCTGTGGTGGCAATGAGGGTGGTCTTGGTGCTGTGGTTGGGCCTGAATCTGGAATTGGTGGGGTCAAGGAGGTGATCGTTTTTAAGGTGTTCGACCAGTCATTTGTTGATGGCTTTCTCCAGAAGTTTGCCAGGGTAGGGCAGCATAGTTAACCAGTCTCTATGGGTCTGCTGAGGGTTTCTTCAGAAGGGGAAGTATTATGGTATATTGTTACCATGCATCCGGGAAAGAGGCTGTGCTGATAGAGTTTTTGAGTATCGGGGTCATAAGATGGAGTGACGGCTATGAAGATGGCAATGGGTGATGTGAAATACTTTACAATAGCAAAAATGTCTTTGGCATCACTTGTGCTGTGCTAGATGTCCGTAATCAGTGTTGATCGCTAGGTGAATTCGTTTTGCTGATGGTAGAACCCGAGGGCTGACTTGTAAGTGCTTTTATCAGTTTTTTCTCGGGTCTCTCTCCATCTGCGTTCGAAGTGCTTGTAGTGGCATTTGGTGAGTCTATGTTCTTCCATGTACCAACTCACTTGCAGCCTGGTCCTGGTTTTGAGAGGGGCCAGGGCTTCGGCTTAGGAGGTGTTTTAGGTGTTGATGTTGGTGATGGATTGTGATAGTTGTGGTTGGCAAGCTAGGAGCTCTGTGGGTCATGTTTCTTCTGGGATCCTGTTCCAGTTTCTTTGGGTGGTTTTGGGAGGTGCTGCTCCATGCCAGTGGGGCCTGAACAGATTGAAGCAGATGAGGGTATGGCCAGTCCAGGTGAGGGGGTTGAGCTTGTCCACCATGATGTCGTTGAAGTTGGTGAAGAAGGGGTCGAGTAGATGTTGAGCGGCATGGGTGGGGTCATTCACTTGTTGGGTGAGTCCGAGCATTATCAGTTCCTCCAGGACGTATTTGGTGTTAGGGCCAGTGAGTTTCTCCAGGTGATAGTTGAGGTCTTAAAGACGGATTGAGGAGCTGAAGTCGAGTACCAGTGTGATGATGAAGTCAGAAATGGAGTTGCTGAAGTTGGATTGTTGGCCCAGAGGTTGGTAGATAAGGGCGCCTCCCAGGGTGAAGTTGTTGCAGATGTGCAGTTAAAACTCCAGGTGTTCATAGTTGTTTGGAGACATAACTGAGCAGTGGATGTTCTCTTTGAAGATGATGGCTAGTCCTCCTCCGGGTGTGCAAGTTCAGACCTGTCTTATGATCTGGTAACCAGAGGGGGAATCACAGTGGCGATGCTGACGACTGTTGTCAGGGTGATCCAGGTTTTGGTCAGGAAGAGCATGTTTGGTGAGAAATTGTGCAGGACGTCCCAGACTTCAATGGTGTGTCTGGCAAACAATCACATGTTGAGAAGATGGCATATCAGGGTGGGCTGAGATTTGTGTTAGGGCGAATGAGGAGTGTGTGGTCCTGTGTGTTGGGTGGTGAGTGCAAGGTCAATTCTGAAGGGTGATATGTGCAGGAGAAGTATCAGGAAAAGCAGGAGATGCTGTAGAACTCACCTTCAGTGTTGGCCGGGGAGGCTCAGCTGCAGAGCTGGGAGGAGGGTCCAGGGTTCAGGGCTTGGAGGGCTACACAGAGTGGTGCCTGAGGGTGAGGTGGGTGGGTGGAGTACCAGGGGTTCTGATGCTGGGCATGGGCAGGTCACGAATGGGCACAGATGGGCTTGCCTTTGGCACACTAGTGGAACATCCGCACGGCACCCACCAATAGATAGAAGCCCAAATTATAAAGGCTAAGAGGAATTCTCTATTGGACCTCTTAGCTAATCATTTAATATTGAATCCCCTTTTGCAACATTTTATTAGCTTGTTTGAGGAATTATACTTAATAAATCGGGTCAGTAAGCTATCCTATTCTACTCTTAAAGGACTGATTAAGAAGTTCTTATTGCTGTGGGCAGGAAAAGAGGGTAAAGGACATCTCAAATCCAGAAATCTTATATGAAGTATATTTTTGTTGACTTTGAGTGTCCCCCTCGAATGTATTGCAGAATCGTAGTGTACATACATTTGAGAAGATTATTTTCTTGCTTTTTTGGCTTGGCCAATTTCCACTGGTGGATGTTGTGGACTCCAGGCAATGTATACTGTCTGTTGAAAGCAGTTGTTGGCTTTTGTTCTCAGCCAAGAGACTCCTGATCACGCTTTACTGGAGTGAATGTCTGATGTTACATCGCATACAATCACTACGCATGGCTTTACAACGCGGTCGTTACAACGACCGCGTTGTTACCACGCGTGCCATTACATCGCAAGTCGGTTCAACGACTTGCTGTAGTGGGCGCGCTGGACTTAGGAATAGTATTAATTACTATTCCTACTCCAGTTTGCAAAGCAGCAGGGAAGGTGTTGGATTTAAAATCCAACACATTGCCTGGTGTTGCACGCCCCCTACAGCAAGTCGTTGATACGACTTGTGATGTAATGGCACGCGTGGTAACAATGCGGTCGTTGTAACGACCGCGTTGTAAAGTTCACTGCGTTGTGTTGACAGCGTTGTAAATGCTGTTTCCCTACTGGAGTGCAGTGCAATTAATAATGAATTAGTTTTATTGGGGAATTTAGTAACTAACATAACTCTGAAAGCTTTGAATATCTTAAGTAAGATGTGAACAGAGACCTGAACATTATTTCCGGTTTTTACATTTGGTAATTTCAAAATTTATAATGAATTGCTTTCATTGTAAATATGTTTAATGGTCTGGATAGGAACCAAATAAATGACTTTCTAAATAATATATATATCTGCAGTATTATATCATTGAACTGATTGTATAGCTTAACCTCTTCCTCACCAACGAACTTACGGTCGCCAACAACAACTTGGAGGAAGGAATGAAAGCTGTTGCCACCTGGATGAGAGACAGCTGCCCAGCCGTGGCCGTGCAGGTGAGAGAGGTGGGGCTGGGTTAGGGGGGGATTCGTTGTCATCCATCGAAATCCCCCCCACCCGGCCCCACAGCCCCATAGCTCTTACCTGCATGGGCCGCAGCTGCCTCAAACTCAACTCAGACAATACAGAAGTCCTTATTCTGGGATCCAACCCCTCCGCTTGGAACAACTCCTGGTGGCACTGGGAACACCCCCCATAGTCACGGACCACGCATGAAACCTCAGCATCATACTGAACTCCTCGCTCACAATGAACCACCAGATCAACGTTGTCTCCTCGTCATGCTTCAGCATGCTCTGCCTGCTCCGAAAGACCTTCAGATGGATCCCCACCAAATCCAAGAAGACGGTCACCCACGCCCACATCAGCAGCAGACTCGACTATGGCAACGCACTCTACGCCGGCATCACCCAAAAACTCCTTCGGAAGCTCCAGAATGTCCAAAATGCCGCAGCCAAGCTGGTCCTAAACATTCCCCTCCACAGCCACATCACACAACACCTGTGTAAACTCCACTGGCTCCCAGTTGACAGAAGAATAACCTTCAAGCTCCTCACCCACGCTTACAAGGCCCTCCACCGCTTCTCATTCCACGCAGCCAACAGACCCCTCCGCTCTGCCCAACTGTCACTGGCTAGCGTTCCACAGATTTGCAAGACCAGAACCGGAGGAAGATCCTTCTCCTACCTCGCCACCAAGACCAGGAACACCATGCCCCCACTTCCCCGCCTCAGGCAATCCCCACCGTTGTCCCAATTCAGGAAGGATCTCAAGACCTGGCTCTTCTAATGAACCCAGCGCTCAGATGGATCTGCAGCACCCCCCTCCCCCAAGCACATTGGAACCCTCATGGGTGAGTGGCCACGCTTTACAAATCCCTGATTGATTGATTGATTGATGTGGTGAAATGGAGTGGGTTTAATTTTAATTTCTAGTTTCTGCATTCCTTTCAATTTCTTGGTATCGATAGCAAGTAAATGCAGAGTGCACTTCCAGCTCGGGCCAGATTTTGGAACACACAAAAGTCAAAGCATTGGTGATGTCAGTTTCCTGTTATTCGTCTTAGAGGAAAGCATGGAAACAGCCGTGAAGCAGAATGTTTATACCAGACTACGCTTTTTTAAAACAAGATAGAAAGCATCTCTTAATGGCCAATTGCCTTTAAAAAACATACTGCCTCCTGTTTGCTTTCAACCTAACGATGGGAGCAATACCACGCCTTTAACTGATGGCACTAAATATACAGCAAATGTGCATGCTATAATTATTCCCTGCAAAACACACTTTTATCATTGGCTGTGTGCACTGCCTTGTATAATATAATGTTCCGATTCCTCTTTGTGTGGAACAGCATGAGATAAAAGGAAAAAATACTAAAAAAATGAGTCACTGACAGGCCCTATTCCTAGAATCTGTGCAAATGGCAATTTATTGTCAGTTTAATTTACTATTTGAGCAGTGGCAAATCAGAAAAGGAATGTATCCCTTCAGCATTTAATAGCTGCAGTAACAGGCAGAAGTGAGCCCTGGGTCCCCTGTTTTGTTTGTATTGTGGGGCCAATCAAATCGGTTAAATACATTACAAGGCATAGATTAGCTTCTGCGGGTCGGACCAGGAGATTTGAGGCATGGTGGATGGGTTCGAATTGTAAGGTTTCAACAGAACAAATCACTGTGAAATATTTGAGTGAGTTTGATATAAAGGACAGACATTTATCAGTGTATAAGGGCAAAACACTCCCTCTTTCTTTGTGGTTTGTGCTTAGGAGCACAGCAGGATAGACTGATAGGGGAGCACATTGAGGATATAGGGGATGTTGGGGACATTGGGGACATCGGAAATGTCGGGGATATGTGGGACATTGCGATATATTTACTTTACTCAATATCTAAGCATTTACATTTACAATTGTAGATTGATTAGATCAGATAATTGTATTAATAACGTTATATATTGCTTTAACTATGGTTACAGAAAAATCACCAAAAAGAATAGGGTTTGTAATTATTGCTTAATACGTATCTGTCTGTTCGAGAGTTTTTGTAATTTAAACTTTTCGGGTGATTCTTATTGTTTCACAATAGTTTCATCTGATTTAATTTATTGTAGTTCTTTGTTTTTCGATTTGGTTGATATTTTTCTATAACTATAAAAAAAAAAACGATTTATTGCTGATGCAGGAGTGGGTGGAGTTTATTTGGTTCCTCCCCAGTGACTTCACCAGAACACAGCTGTGGCTTTTGTCCACACTTCCGAGGTGAAATTTCTTCCATTTTCAAAATCACTATACTGAGGAACCACTGGGAGATCCCGGTCCAGGGGCAGGTGTGGAGGACTTGTCTGCTGCAGTGAGGGCGGTAGCTTAGCTGGGGGTGGCGTTGCAGCTGGTGGTTTCACAACAGGTCCTGGACAGACTGAAATAGGGCCGACACAAGACAAGGAACTGTACCAATGAATACAGCAACAAACTGATTGTGGTTGTTATCTAGCAGGTCTGACAGACCGAAGCCAGGCAGAGACTATTATACGGAGAGAGTGCAGCAGTACAATAAAGATGAATAAAGTGCCTGGATCACACACAATTTGAAGACCACATTGATTGAATAGGACACGTTAGAACGCATCGTTTACAACGCATGCCATTACAACGCAGTCATTACAACGACTGCATTGTTACTACGCATACCATTACAACACATGTCATTACAATGACTTGATGTAGGAGGGGGCGCTGGAGTTTGGAATAGCATAATTTACTATTCCAACTCCTGTCTGTGCAAAAGTAGGGAAGGTGAGGATTTAAAATCAACACCTTCTGCACTCTACAGTAAGTCGTTGTAACGACTTGCGTTGTAATGGTATGCGATGTAACAACAGGGTCGTTGTAATGACCGCGTTGTAATGGCATGCGTTGTAAACGATGTTTACCACATTGATTATGCCACTGTCATTCTGAGTTGAGTAGATATTGTGTGCCCCTTCAGATTTCTCAACTGAAGCAGAGCAAGCTTAAGCGAACGCTTGCTGTCCTTTAAGGCTATCAGGCTGCATGTTACACACTAAGATCTGGGAGTGGTGGTGCTCCTACTCAGATCTGTGGGCCTTTTCACTATTGGAAAGGAAATCAGGGGGGATACGTCCTCCCTATCTGTACCTACATACAACTTACACGTATCCCACCTACAGTTCCAGTTGTAGCATGCTGGGGAATGCTGGTCCTCACTTTGACACCGCGTTTCTAAATGCGGGTAAGGAAACACTTCCTTTTCTTTAAATAACTCTCACACCCTCTAGTAGTGTCATGCTTCATCATCGGGTTCACCCTGACTGCTAAAGGTCAGGGTGGACTCAACCATCTTCCAGGGAGCTCTTAAAAGAAAAAGACCAGGGATCGTAACTAAAGATTAAAATTCCCTTTACTGCTTCAAGGTATCTCTTTATTGGCGGAGTAGTCGGGGATGTTAAAACTAAAAATGATAGGGGGTGTTTAGGATGTAATGGTCCTATAACCTTTTCCAACATATTTCAGCCCTACTCTAAGGGCCTAAGTAGGTCTGGGGCATCCGTCAGGATGATACAGCTCACCTCCCCAGTTTATTTAGCTCATTACGCTATTTTGTATATGTGATGCATGCAAGCTAGTGCATGCTTAGGTAGTGAATATACTTGCCCTTTTCTTCTTTCGGAATCCAACCCATTTTTGCTGGGTTCCTTGTTTCTCATGAGCGGGAGGGAAAGGGTCGCCCTGTAGTCACACTGTTGTCAAGGGTCCTACCCTGCCTTTTCACCTATTTGGTTCCGCGTCTTCTGGCTTGTGACTGAATCATTACATCCTAAACACCCCTTATAATTGAGCCCACCCTGACCTTTAGGAGTCAGGTAAACCCGATGATGAAGCATGACACTACTAGAGTGTGTGAGGGTTATTTAAAGAAAAGGAAGTCTTTCCTTTCCCGAATTTAGAAACGCGGTGTCATAGTGAGTACTAGCATTCCCCAGCACCCTACACCTGGAACTGTAGGTGGGATATCAGGCTGCATGCGCATTACCGACAGTAACATCAACATGAAAAGAAAATGTCTTTTGAAAAGCTGCCTGCTTCTTCTGAGCCTGCTTTGCTGCTGGTTGATACCTTTCCATGTAGGATTCCATGTTGCTCTGCCCTCACTCCTAGAATGGGACACAGTCATTTGTTTGATGCGGATAGTATGGTTTTCTTTGTGCAGGTGTTATTCAAGGCTCTGCTGGAACAGAATGAAAGAAAGGCTAGCATTCGGCAACGCACAGATCACACTTGGCGGTCTTTGTTGTATGTGTTAGGAGGTACCGTAGTTACTATTTTATCTTGCCAAATGTGGGTGTGTGTGATTTTTCTTTTGTTTGAAAGAGGGTTACTTATTTTTAGTTTAGTTTTTAGGATTTAAAAGGTGCAAATACAATGCCAAAAAGTTAAACAAGAAAGAAGTATAAAACGTTGATCGACTGAAAAAATAAAAATGTTTTAAAAGTAACATGCTATTCTGTGTTTTGATGTAGATTGATTTTGATTGTAGACTGCACTTCTTCTGTTAACTTGCACTGGTTGTTGTGCAAAAGGTGGTACCTATATCATTGTTTTACACTTAATCCCTCATTCCTGGTCATGCACAATCCAAGGCATAAATTACTCACCTTGTACAGACAGATGGCACCGATTTTGGTATTTAACAGATTAATTTACACCCAATTCCAATTTAGGCACCTAAAAATGATGGTAACCAGCAAATAGTGAATGTTAGTTCCCATTTGTATGTGTGAAAACTAAACTTAAGATGTACTTTTGTAGAGCGCTACTTGTCACAGGTGAGGGTATCCAGGCGCTGGTTGTGGGTTATTTGCCCACACATTTTGTAGAAAGCTTTTCCTGTGAGCAATGTGCACCCAAATTAGAATCCCGATCTCCTCACAAGAGAGTTTGAGTCTTAATAGGGGTGTGGGCTTGATTTAGAAGAATCGAGGCAGTAATCTGAGACACTACCGGATCATCATGGGAAACAAGCAAAAAGTCTGGCTTTGACAAGCTAACATAATGTTTATTGTTAGAAATGGGGGTCTCTTGTTGGCAGAGGTACATACCTTTGTCCAAACAGGGACCCTTGCTTCTAGTCAGGGTAAGGGGGATACACACTTTAGATAACCCCTGCTCACCCCCTGGGTAGCTTGGCACAAGTACACAGATTTAGCCCAAAGGCAATGTGTAAAGTATTTGTACTCAAAACACACAGTAATACAGTGATAACACCACAAATGGACACCACACCAGTTTAGAAAAATAAAGTATCTTTCTCTAAACTCAACAAGACCAAAACAACAAAAATCCAACATACAAGTAATAAGAATATGACCTTGGTGCTTGTGCATGCACAGGCTTCTCAGGTGCAAACGCATATTTGGGTGAGCGAGGGGAGGCCATGAGTACATGGTAACATATGACTGTCTGACTTCCAGTTAGTTTAAGGAATGACCCTGATGTGGTCATAAAAAGACGTGTCTCGTGTGTATTGCAACTAGTAGATAAGCCGATGAACTTCCCATGTCTTGCATGTAGCCCCGCACCTAGACCCGCACACTCGACACATATAAATGAGTACCAGCACCACATCCTTCCCATTCGTAGCACTGACTGGGTGTGACAACCATCGGACAGTCTTGTGTAGTCCACCCACGCGTACATGTGGGCCCTCCATGATACATGTCACCTGCGGCAAAGTGATGTCATGGGCAATGACGGAAGTGAGGAGAGCTGTCTGCCCCACGCACAGATGGCGCATCAGCTCAACAGACCCAGCACTGAGGGCAGCAGGGGTCACATGTGCAGGGGCAGCTGTGCCTGGTGTGAAGGCACATGCATATAGACAGCACATCGTGCAATGTGTAGTCTGCCCACATCTACTGTCCATTGTCAGGCGGACCTAGCAAAATATCACAAGACAACACATCTGTGTGGGTGTACCCACTGTGACCAACACTGCGCAACAATCAACGTACTCGCCCTGTGCATGCCCCACCCCGCAACGGAGGTCACATTCAGTGCCACTAACTCACACACATCCCTATCACGAGGCATGGTGTGTCCAATCGACAGGGCTGAGTTTGCGCTTATCCGGAGGGTCCTGAACAGGAGACACATGTAACCCACTAGGCAGTCTGTGATGTCACCTACTGGCATTGTGCAGTCAATGTGCAGGCCAGGCCTGCTGGAACTGAGAAGGGCAGCATGGCCCCAGCCTGACATTCACACGAGCAAAAGGTGCACTGAGACCTGCATTGACAATTGTCTGTGTCACTGGATGTCTGACATGAAGTTGCCATGTACCACCACTCGGGAGGGACAGCCATGTCAAAGCGCCCGAGAGCTCACATACCCCTGCCACCTGCAGTCAGCATGGTGAGCAGTGCATGTTTGAACCCCACAGGCTCTGACTCATAGTGCTGCGGATCAACGACATGTGTGTCCCCACATGCACTCCCACACACACTGCAGTTGTCTCTCACACACAACTTTCGCAAGGAATAGCCATGTGCAGTGTGCGTGGAGCTCGGAATCCAGGATCTCCAGCTCCTCGCTGGTGAGTGGACCTGGACATATCCTCAGCGTCATCGACGTGAAGGTGGACAGGTGGCAGCAGCAGGTGTTGTTGAGGGATGCCAGGCTGCAATCCCAGGTAGCTGTGGTAATACCGGTCACACTCCCACACTCATATAGCCCCCTGGGGCAGGTTCAGTGGGTCCAAGCTGCTGCAATTTGTGTACCATGTCTGCCAGCTTCAATTGCCGACGATGGCCTGCTCCCAGCTGGCCCGGGACGCTTACCTCCATAGTGGAACACGCAGGGTGCAACCGCGAGGGTCATTGGAGTTGGCCGCAAGGGCCTGGCCCATGGCGGGTACAGTCCGCTGATGCCATGTGCACCACACAGTATAATGTGCGCAATGCATCTGCAGGTGTGGCCATGATTTGTGTGTGGGAGCAGGTCCACAATGGACAGGGCCACAACATGCTGTGTGCATAGGCAGTGACGGCCAGTGCCCAGCCTCCACATGTCTGTTAGCATATCATCATGTACACATTGGCATGGGAGCATGGGATATGCATATGCACACACATGCCATCTTTCACTATGTACATCTGCCACCTGGCACGTGCAACGTTACGTGTCACTTGTGATGTGTATTGGCAATCACACAGCCGTGTTGGCATGGAGCTGTCAATGTGTACACCTGTCAATGTTTCTGGAGGTGTGATCCGTACAGTGCTGTACATAGGGTGCAGTAGGGACATCAATGACTGTCTCATATCCCCTCGTGCTACAGGTCCCACTTGTTTTGGCCGCTCAGCCTGTGTCCATAGCGTTGTTGGTGTGTGCCATACTCACCCAGCCTCGGAAGCAGTGTCATGCACAGCAGCCAGTTATGTTGCCGTGGTATTGCCGCTTGCCAAATATGCAGTCTGATACCATAAGCATGCCTTACAAGTTATTAAGGCCTAAATCCCCATGTGCATGCTCATAGCAATGGTGTGTGTCACTGCCCATTGCAATTGGCAGGGGACCTGTGCAAGTGTATTGTGGCTGTGCTGTCCCTACTTGTCAACTATTCTGTGATTCTATTGCTTGGTCAGTCATTTGTGTTTTGTGTATGTGGAAATGCCCTGTGGCGTGTTGCTTTCACATGTGTCCACTTCCATCTTTCCTAGGAGGATACCAAACATACATCGCCCCTACCAATT
This sequence comes from Calotriton arnoldi, assembly GCA_963921515.1. Classification (NCBI taxonomy): domain Eukaryota; kingdom Metazoa; phylum Chordata; class Amphibia; order Caudata; family Salamandridae; genus Calotriton; species Calotriton arnoldi. Next base: position 3,417,449 of record CAWUFW010000804.1, read on the forward strand.
GCTGTCAGACATGGAGGATGTGGAGGTAATCCGGAAATTCCGTCTGGACTGACCCACCCTGCATCGCCTATGTGCCTTGTTGGAACCCCACCTCCGTCCTCGCAGGGTGTATCCAACTGCATTTACCCCCACGGCTAAGGTGATGGCTGCACTGCATTTCTTCGCCACTGGGTCATTCCAACACACAGTGGGCAGTGGAAGTGGGATGTCCCAGCCCATGTTCAGCATGGTGCTTCGTTATGTACTGTTAGCTATGATGCTGTACAGGAACAGGTACATCAGATTCCCCAGGGCACGTGAATTGGCGGCAGTGAAGGGTGATTTCTATGCCCTTGGACGGATCCCCACGTTGTTGGTGCAATCGATTGCACCCATATTGGCCTTGTAGCACCACAGGCCATGGAGCACATTTATCGGAATAGGAAGCACACCCACTCCCTGAATGTGCAAGTGGTGTGCCTTGCGGACATGGTCATTTCACATGTGTGTGCGAAGTTTCCAGGATCGGCCCATGACTCGCACATCATGCGCAACAGCATCCTACCACGTCTGATGACCAATCTGCAACCGGACCGTGCTTGGATTGTTGGTGAGTATGTGTACTCGTGTAGCGTGGCTGTTGTGCGATGCTGTCTTGGGGACAGTTGGAATTGCAACTGATCTCGGTATTCCTCACACCCAGGGGACTCTGCTTATCCGAATGGGCCTTGGCTGCTCAGCCCATTACGTAATCCTCGGACTCCAGCTGATGACCGCTACAATGAGGCACATGGGAGGACCAGACGTGTGGTGGAGCGGACCTTTGGTCTCCTCAAGTCCAGGTTCAGATGCCTGGACCGCACCGGGGGCGCACTGGCGTACTCCCCACAGAAGGTGTGCCAGATAGTAGTGGCTTGCTCCATGCTGCACAATCTGGCTATTCGCAAGCAGATCCCCCTAACAGTGGATGACGGTGATCATCCAGGGCCCCAGCCTGCAGACCAGGACGGGTCCAGTGACGAGGACAGTGGAGAGGAGGAAGCTGTGAATGTGCGTCAGCAGCTCATCGCCCGCTACTTCACTTGACGGTGAGTGTCCATTTACGACGGCTGAAGTAGCTGTAGTTGTGCAGGTGTATGTGTGCTCTGTCACGGAGGCCTTTTGTTCACTGAGTGCTGTGTGTCAATGGTCCATGTCCAGGTTAGTATGCCACTGACAGTGGCTGTTGCATTGTGCCCTGTTGCTCTGTGAGATGTGTGTACATTGCTTGTAGTTGGTGACAAGTACTGTGTGATGAGTGTGTGACACACTCATTGAATGAACTCTAGTTCTGTTTTTCACCCCTAGGTCCCTACAGCCTCTCCTGTCCCATCGACATACCACGCAGCAGATGCATTTCTGCTCATGGTGGCGGTTGCACATCGTTGAATAAACACAGGGCACAAACAGCAGATTGTGATCAAGGTGTATTTATTTTCAGCGGTGACATGTTATTGTGTGCAAGGTGTTGACAAAAGTGGTGCGTTCAGTGACTATGAGTTGACGGTCATGGCTGCGTGATGCTCAAGGTGTACCCATTTAGTCCTATGTCCACAGTCCAACAGACACATGCCATTCACATGGCAGTGTGGGGTAGGATCGTATTACAAGTCAATGCAGTAGGTGGTCAAGGTGGCTGGCTGACTCACTGGCGTTTGGTGCGTGCGAAGTCCTCTCTGGACACCTGTTTCCTCTTCGGACGGCCCCTTCCACGTTTTGAAGGGGGGGGGTGTGTTGGTGGGCTGCTGGTGGTGGCTGAGGAGTGCTCACTCGCTGTGGACGCAAGGGAATGCGATGCTGCACGACCCTGCGCCACAGCAGGTGGTGGCGGAGGTGGTGTTGCTGGCCTTGCTTGTGCCCTCGACACCACCACCAGCTGGCCCATGAGGGCCACCATTTGGCCCATATGGGCGTTCATGGCCCTCAACACCCCAAGGACCTCCCGCGTGTCGCTAGCCGACCTGGCCCATTCTCCTTGGGCCTCTTCATAGGCCCCAAGGACTCTGTCGATTTGCGGCTGGCCTTGGCTCCCAGGCACAGATGGCGTTGGCCTGACCCTGCTCCTCCTACCAGTACTGCTGCCACCGACCTGCCCACTAGCCACATTGCTCACCACGGTCCTCGTTCTGGCTCCCAGGGTGGACCCCGACGGCCGGGCCACCCCTTGCGCTGGGGCTGTGGCCAGGGATGACGTGGTGGTGGTGGTTGCGGCAGTGGTGGTGGTTGCGGCGGTTGCCGCAACGACCGTGGCAGCAGGGGTCTGTGACTGGTCAGCAGCCCTGGGCGATGGGTTGGTGGGTAGGAGGGGCCCTGGGGAGCGGTTGTGCCCTGCCACACCAGATGGGCCTGCTGGGTGGTCCACGTCCGAGGAGCTGTCCAGCTCCTCTACATCCGTGAGTCCGGGTCGGGGGCTTGCAGACTGGCTGTGCTGGCTGCTGTCTCCCTCTCCAGCATCCAGCAGTTCGGCACCTGTGGGGAGAATGAGATAGGTTAATGTGTTGCACCTAGCAAAGTATGTATTGGTTGTCTGACATTCACAGTTCGTGCACTGTCGTGCACAGGTTTCCCAGAGGTGTGTGTGTGGATGTACGATGTGTGTATGCGTGGGCAAGGCAATGGAACTGTGTGATGTGAACATGTGGCATGGGACGGATTAGCAATGCCGATGGGTGTGTGTTGCTATACTCCTACATTTTGTGGTTCGGGTGTATGCGGGCTCCAGACCCATCGACGATGTTGAGGTGAAATATGCTTTTGTGGTTCAAATGGAACGCTTAGAAACGCAGATGGGAAAAGGGGGTACAGCCCCTCAACGCTTTTGAGGTGAAATATGGTTTTGGAGTTCAAATGGAACGCTTAGAAACGCAGATGGGAAAAGGGGTCCAGCCCCCTCAACGCTTTTGAGGTGAAATATGGTTTTGGGGTTCAAATGGAACGCTTAGAAATGCAGATGGGAAAAGGGGTACAGCCCCTCAACGCTTTTGAGGTGAAATATGGTTTTGGGGTTCAAATGGAACGCTTAGAAACGCAGATGGGAAAAGGGGGTACAGCCCCCTCAACGCTTTTGAGGTGAAATATGGTTTTGGGGTACATACTGTGACATATGGGTGCAGAACAGGACATGTGTTTTGGCTACATGACAGTGCAGAGACAAAGGTGTGTGTATGTCTGACATCCCCAGCATATCTGCTCACTGTTATCTTTTATGGACATTACACTGCAAGCATTGTAGTGAGTGAGTGATGGTTGTGTGCCACACGACGTATTGCAGATGGGCCAATTCCTTGGTGTGCGTGCTACCCTCGGCCATGTGCAACAATGCAGTGCTCTTGGGGTGTTGACTATATTATGTATGTTGTTGATCACAGTGTGACGTGCGCTTCAGTCACTGCAGGCACATTATTTGTCATGGGCAGGTATCTTTGCATAACTACTGTATGAGGGCCAGCTGTTCGGATGACATACCTTTCATGACACAGGGGCTGACAGATGAGAATGATGATATGTTGAATGTGCATTGTGTGCCTGTGTGTTTAATGGGTCCAGTGGTGTGTATGTGCATTATTGTGGTCCCACGCTGTTACTTCTAGGCAGTTGGACTTACATGGGCGTTGTTGTACGATGTGTGGGTAACAGGCAGTAAGGACTACATGGTCAAGACTTCGATGGTGTTGCTGATGTGTGTGATGAGTGGCACGGTGCCCGCCGTGTGGGTCTGTGCTCCAGTGGGACTTGTGCATGCAGACTCGGCTCCTTAGGTGTTGCTGTGTTTGTGATGGGTCATGTGGGGTATGACTCTGTAATACATGTCCGTGTGCACATTCGTGACATGATTGTGACAGGGAGCAGTGCTGCGTGTTCCCCTGCTACGTGACATGTCCCATGTGTTAGTCGTAATACAGTCCTCATGCCTACAGACACCCCGCCCTGTACAGTTTTCCACCTACAGGTTGTTTTTGAGTGCGCAATGCTATGGATGCCACATGGTTATGGGAGGGAGGGGTGCTCCATGTTGCTGGTCTGTGGGAGTGGGGGCGGTGTTGTGAGTTGTGGTGCTGGCTTACCACCCACAGAAACCCCTCCATGTAGGGTGAGATATCTACCTGTCGGCTGAAGGTGTGCACTGCAGTGGCTGACACATGGGTGTGGGGTGTGCTTCACCTTGCTGCGCTGTCGGGCTAGGGGCCTGGTGTGTGTTGTACTTCAGCTGTCCCCCCTCCCACCCACTGACTTTGTGTTCCGGCTACTTACCTGTTACTTGTCGGTTACTGCAGCTATGGCTGACACATGGGTGTGGGTGTGGTGAGTGCTCCTTCTGGCACTTTTGGAGTACAAGGGGACCTGGTGGGAGTTGCGGTGCTGGCTGACTGTACACATGCCTCCATGGTTTTGTTAGTTGGTCGGTTTGGGCTGAGTGTGTGGTAGTGTCTGTTGCATGTGTGAGTGATGTCTTGTGTATTGTGTACTGGACATGGGGGTGTTTGTCCCTCGGAGCTATGGCATAGTGGTAGTGCATGTGAGTACATAGCGGTGTGCTGGTATACATTTGTTTGTACTTACCAGCCTCCACTCCCCCTGGTATTCCGGTGAGACTCTCCGGATGTATGATGCCTCGCACCTTCTCCTCCCACGCCTTGAAGCTCTTGAAAAGCACGGGATTACCTCCGCCAGTCCTGTCAGCCAGCTGCCGATTCTTGGCCTCCTTCTTCTTGACCTCCTTTTTCATATCGTGCCACCTCTTGGTGATTTCGCCTCGGTTGCGTGGCACATTCCCTACTGCATTGACCTGGTCTACGATCCTGCTCCACATCCGATTTCTGGTGGCTACTGTTGTCTGTTGGACCTGGTTGCCAAAGATTTGTGGGTGCACCTTGATGATCTCGTCGACCATGACCGTCAGCTCAGTTGAAGTGAACTTTGGCATTCTGTGTGCTGCCATGGTGTGTGGTTTGGTGTTTGTGGTGCTGGTGCGGTGTGTGTGTGTGGTGTGTGATGTGCAGGTCGTTTGTGGTACTGGTGTTTGGTGGTGCTGGTGCTGGTGTTGGTGGTGGTGGGTGTGATGGGTGCGTATCTGTGGTGTGCTGCTGTCCTTGCTGTGTCGCTGTGTTCTCTCCTCTCTTCTTGGCTTTGTAGTGTTGCAAGGGATTGTGGTCTGTGAAGGGGCTGCCTTTGTGCTTACCTATGTGGGTGTGTCATGATGGTCTGTTGTTTTCAGGTGTGTTGTGGCTGGTGTTCTGGGATTAGTAGTTTATTTGTTTGTCCAGGGGGGGGGGTGTTTTCGGGATGTGTACTGTGTTTGTGTGTGGCTTGCTGTGTGGACTTGTTGGCCATGTTGTGTGTGTTTGTTTGGGTCCGCGGATGGTTTCTGTGCAGGGACGTGGCCGCCAGGGCTTCCGCCGTGACCATTTGCATCTCTGTTGTTTACGATGGCGGGCGGTGTATTTGTGTAATTACCGCGCTCATGTCGGAGCGATCCTAATTTCACGGGCGGTGTCTAGATCGTCAGGGCGGGCGGTTTTTGGTTGTCGTGCGTATTTGCGTCCGTGGCGGACGGGTGGACTTAGAATCGGACATGATCGGGTGGTATTTTTGGTTTTTTTTCCACCGCGGGCGGTGTTCGCTTCGCGGCATCGTAATTGCTCGGTCGGTATTCAGACGGTGTAGGCGGGCGTATTTTTAACGCTATGGTGGATGGCGGATTTTTTACCGCCCGGTATCGTAATGGACACCTTAATATCAACTATAAAAAAAGAGGTGGAAAATAAATCACCGGAGACGTGCGAGCGCGTGATTCAAGATGGCGGCTTGATTTTCGGCTCCGGCTCACGCGTCCGTACGATGAGGTAATTAAGCCGAATTATGCAGGATTAACTCCTTTCCTGCTATAAGCCCCGCATACCTGTTAATTGAGGAGTGTTTCTTTCATTTTTTCCGGCGATTTTAGCAGCTTTTGGACTTCCTCTGGCTCCCGGCTCTCCTCCACTGAGACTTCCTTCAGCTTGCTCCTGGGTTCCTGTCAGGGAGGCGAAGTCCTGCACTAAGAGAGGGCGCGGCTTCGGCCTAGGTTTCCTCCCACAGCTAGTTTTAGCTGCTGCACTAGTTTGAAGTATTTAACTTTATTTCTCTTGTCATTCTGACAACTACTGCCTGGGTTTAGTCATTTTCTTAAGAATGGAAAGTAAGTCTGTAGCAAATAAACGTAAACAGACAGTTTCTCCTCCACCTTTGAAATCAAAAATGGTAGATTCATCGAAACCCTCCCTTATTACTATTTTGGAGGAATTAAAGGCTGTTAGATCAAATACTGACATTATTGCCATGGTAATTAAAAATATACGGAACGATATGGCAAGTCTTTCAATGAAGGTTGCAGATAATGAGATCAAGTTGCATGATGTTATAACCAAAATTGATAAGATATTACCAATGGTTACAAAAATGCTCTTCATTAACACTAGACTACTTGAATTAGAGAACAGGAATAGGCAATATAACTTACGTATTTTTAATTTGCCTGAAGATATTGAAGGGAGTGATTGCAGGCGATATTTAGAGAATCTGCTACCTAATCTATTGAATGTGAAGTTCTCAGAAAAATTTGAGATAGATAAAGCACATTGTATTCCATCTCACCGTAAACCAGGTCAAACTAAACCCAGGCAAGTCATCTTCAAGGTTGTACGCCATCACCACCTCGTCCTTATCAGGAAGTCAGCTCGTGAGATTCCCTCTCTTCTAGTTAATGGCTCAAAGATTTTCATCCATCAAGACTTCGCCAAGGAAACCGTTGCAATGCGATGAGATTTTGCAGCTTTGAGACCACGACTGAGAGACTCTGGCTTCAAGTATGGACTCTTCGATTTATCCACCATACGTATATGAAAAGGCGACATCTCCAAATCCTTTCATCGGCCGGAAGACCTTCAAGCTTTTCTGGATAACCACTCTTCTCTCTCAATGGATACTCATGAGTCTCCAACCTGAAGTTATTCAGATAGTTTTACTGTTTATGGTTTACTCCTGTGTGGTATCTCGTAGGTATATTTGATGTTAAGTCAGTACTACTCCTGTTATTATTATGATAGTCCTTTTTAGTACGGGTGTACCACTCTCCTCTCTTCTCTCTTCTTGGGATGCACATGTGTGTCTCTTCATTGTTTATGTTTGTTCTTTCCTACTTTGTATATACATTTGTTTCATTACTTTTTGTCCTTTTTGTTCATTGGCTACTTCTTTGGTCTCTTATTATACTCCTGTCGTATATTGTATTTCCTCCACTCTTTCTTTATTTTCCTTCTTTTCTTTTCCATTTTATAAACTATGAATAGTTCTCCTAAAGTTAAAATTGTTTCATTGACTGTCAAAGGTCTACGTCATCCAGTTAAAGATTAAAGATTTTAGACTACTTACTTAGGCAAAAAGCTGATATTTGTTTATTACAAGAAACGCACATTGATGACACCATTTTAGCATATATGCAAAAGAAGTGGGTTGGCCAAATTATCTCCTCCCCTGCGCAAGGTAAAAAGAATGGCGTGGCTATTCTTTTTTTAAAAAATCTCCAACTGCAAGTTCTAGACAAAAAATCTGATTCAGAAGGTAGATTTCTTTTAGTCAAAGTCAAATTTGGAGATATGATTTTACACCTAATTAATATCTATGGACCAACAGCAGATGACCCTAAGTTTTGGTCTCATATTACTTCTGAGATTCTTCAACTTGAGAAAGACTCCTTAATTTTGGGGGGTGATTTTAATTTGATTAATGACCCTCTTTTAAATAGACTATCCTCGACCAAATATACTCCTCCCAAAGCATCTCATTCTCTCAGAATGTTATTTAAAAAACACTAAATTGGTCGATATCTGGAGGCTGCATTTCCCCACCCAGAAAGAATTCACTTTTTTTCCAATCCCCATAACTCTCATTCATGCTTAGATTATTTGTTGGTGTCTAGAGACTTAGTGAAAACTATAACTCAACCTACTATTGGTAGTATCGAAATTTCAGGCCATGCAATAATCTCGCTTCACTTACAAACAGGTCATTTTTCTGTCTCTCATTCCCGTTGGCACATGAATGTTGATGTTGTACTTCAAGACGCTCATAAAGATACCATTTTAAAAGCTATTCATGAATATTTTTTACATAATCCTGATGATGTTACCTCCCCTGTTATAAAATGGGATGCTTTTAAAACTTATTTAAGAGGAATTGTTATTTCTATAATGGCACATGAGAATAAATCATTTAACACCAAATTATTACACCTAGAAAAACAGATTGCAAAATTTGAACGACTGTTTATCTCTTCTCAGAATCTTGATTTTAAAACTACACTGCAAAAATTTAGATATGAGTATAATTCAATGTTGAGTAAAAGAGCCGGAATCCAGATTACCAACCAGAAAGCTAAATTTGCTTTCAATGCTAACAAGTCAGGAAAACTTTTAGTTAATTATCTTCGCATCAAGAAAGATAGAAATCAAATTCACGCTATCCACAGATACAATGGTACCGTTGCTGTATCGACATCAGATATTATAGATGAATTTCTTCAATTATTCTCTTCATTATATAGCAACCCGAATCTTCTAGATTCTCAAATTATTGATAATTTTTTAATAGATGTCAATTTACCACAACTTTCTCAGTCTGATAAAATCAAATTAGATAACCCTATCACATCAGATGAACTTCTATTTTCTATTCAGTCACTTAAACCTCACAAATCTCCTGGCTCTGATGGCATTCCTGCAGAATTTTATGAAGCTTTTGCTGACACTCTTATTCCTCACCTACATCATTTATTCACTATATTTTCTCAATCTGGCTTACTCGATGGCTCTTTTACAGAAGCATTAATTATAGTTTTACCTAAACCAGATAAAGATCATACCAAATTTTCAAATTATCGTCCTATTTCTCTGATCAACCAAGATTGTAAAATTTTTGCAAAAATCCTAGCCATCAGATTAACTCTAGTTTTGTCGTCCCTTATCCATATCGATCAATCTGGATTTATGTCAAAACGTTTCTCTCTTAATAACACAAGACTCCTTTTTCATGTTATTGATAAGGCCTCTACCCTTACCTCTTCTGCCGGCCTCCTAGCTTTAGATGCAAAGAAAGCGTTCGATAAGGCTCATTGGCAATTTCTTTTTCGAACACTTTCTTCTTTTAATTTTGGTAATAATTTTATAAAAATGATATCGACTTTATATGGCTCCCCTTCTGCCCGACTCTTTATTAATGGTCAATTTTCAAATCCCTTTTCTCTTTACATAGGAACCCGACAAGGTTGTCCATTGTCAACTCTTCTTTTTTTGTTAGCAATTGAACCTTTTCTTTCCCATATTCGAAATTGTGTTGATATTGAAGGAATTATGTTAGCTGATGTTAACCTTAAAACGTCTGCCTATGCAGATGATGTCCTATTATATCTTAGTAACCCAGCCTACCTGCAGTTTTAGATGTTATACGTAAATATTCTACTGTTTCTGGTTATACCTTGAATACTCATAAAACAGAATTTTTTCCCCTGAACGTTGACTGCACACCTTCAGTACTGGACAATACTGAAATTATTTGGCAAAAAGAGAAAATTTAATATTTATGTATACTCTTTTCACTTCCCTTAAAACACTCTGTCACTCTCAATTGTGACTTTCTATTTACCAAAATTGCAGACAAAATTCGTCAATGGTCCACTCTACATTTATCATGGTGTGGGAAACTTGAAACCATTAAAATGGTATTAGCCCCAATTATTTTCTATACCTTGTCTATGATTCCTATACAATTGCCTCCCTCAGTCTACAAAAAAATCGATAAGCTTATTTCTAAATTTATATGGAATCACAAACCCCTCGTATTGCTTATACTAAACTTAAATTGTCTAAACTGAATGGAGGATTTGGTATACCCGATTTCGTCAAATACCATAAAGCATTTATTTTAAAACAAGGTTCACTTTGGTTCACATGTTTGGACCCTAACTATTCTCCTAATTGGTTAATGATTGAGCGCAATTTAGTGTCACCATTTGCTCTCCCATCACTACTGTCCATGTCTAATTCAAATAAACTTTTTAAATCTTCCCCCTTCATTGCATCCACTAAATTGATTATTACTGATTTTGACGCATCCTTTTTATCACATATTTCAGATTCTACTAGGATCTCCCTTTGGCATAATCCTATATTAAAATTTAACCGTACAATTACATTCTGGAAACGGTGGATTTCGGCTGGTATTTTCTTTCTCCAGGATATTTATGAAGATGATGCTTTATTATCTTTCTCTGAACTACAGGCCAGATTCATGTTACCCAATGCCAAAGCCCTTAAATAAGAAATTCTTTGCAACACACTGCTTAACACCTATCCAAATGTGCTACCCCAAATTAAGACTCCAGATTCTGTAAGTTGTATTAAAGCTTTTTCTGCCTCTCAACATACTGTCTCCAAATTTTATAAACAACTTCATTGTACAAATGCTACTAACCTTACCTTTCTATCCACCTTTTGGAATGCAGAACTTTCCTTGAATTTTTCGTTAAAAGAGTGGAGGCAAATATGGACCATCAATATTTCAGGATGGTTTCCTGTATCATTGTCTCAAACCAACACCTTTATTCTATAGAATTTCGAATATGGGAAAGGAAAGGTTCAATTGCTAACAAAAAAGAAGAGGTGACAATGGACAACCTTGTCGGGTTCCTCTATAAAGAGAAAAGGGATTTTAAAACTGACCATTAATAAAGAGTCGGGCATTGTATATGGACCCCCTATAAATTATTTAAGGCTCAACTCATAGACTCCCCACTTTGTTGGAACTGCAAATGTTATGCTAGTACATATGCTAAACATATGCTTTTTGAATGTAATGTAATATCTCAATTCTGGAAGAATGTTTGGGATATCATTGTTAAAATACTTCCTATTTCTGAGACCCTCACTTACAGCATGCTTATTAGTAAATCTTACGTTCTTTCATCCACCTTATTGGAACCCCAGTCTAAACTTTTTAATCTCCTTATTTCTATTACTATTAAATCCATTACTTCCAATTGGAAATCATCTGAAACAATATCAGTTCAAGCATGGTGGTCATATGTTATTTTTATTAGATCTGGTGCCCAATTATCTTACAAGGGACCATTAAAAAATACATCGTCATTTCAACAGTTATTGAAGCCAATTGAAGATTATATTAATACGTATTTATACAATATTTAATAGCACTATTTGCTTCTATTAACAACTTTGTATAACTAATGTTTTGAGGAGTAGCCTCGTTTGTTCCTTTTTTCACTTTTATAATTTTACTGCTTTTATGACAATGGTAAAATCTTTGGTATATTGATATTGTTCTGATAATATTTTAGTGTTTGTACTATTTCATTATATATACTAACACTGTATCTTTTTTTGTTTGTCTTGTCTACAAAACATCCTAATAAAATATTTTGAACAGGAAATTAAATCACCACCAGATGAGCACAGGTAGAATAAATAGAGGTTATTTAAGTTAAGATAAACAATAAATACAAAAAGGCATATTTTGAACCAGCTTTGTCAACCAAGAGAAAACAACAATTTTCAAGTCGGATGTGAACAATGTGCACAGGCTTTGTGCCATCACATAAAGTGAAGGGTCCAATGGGTAAAGTAGGCTGACCTATTGCCCCATGCTGTAGTGGGCTGAAGCAAGATGTGAATGGCAATGTAGGAGACCAATAAATGAAACTAAGTGACCAAAATCTTCTCACTGAATGCATATCATGTGTGATTTAAAAAAAAAACAACTTTAGTCTGGTGAGTTGGCTAAAGCTGTTTCAAAGGTCAGACCTAAAAACGGAATGTGGGGAGAGGATGTGGCATAACAGCGGACTTATTTACTTATGCCTATTACCCCTCCTGGGGTACAGGCCATCAAGCAGGACTCTCCAGCAATCTCTGTCTTGAGACTTTCTTTTAATGTTACTCCAGGTGCAACCCATCTCCTTTCAATCAGCCTAGAGGCCTTGACACCATGTGTTTCATGGCCTTCCTCTTTTCCTTTTCCCTTGAGGGTTCCAGGTGAGGGCTTCCTGGTGGTGTTTGAAGCAGGTTTGCGGAGGATGTGACCTATCCAGCCCCAGCGTCTTTTCATGATTTCTTCATGAACAGAGAGTTGGAAAGTCTGCTGCCATAAGTTGTTGTTGCTGATTGTGTTTGGACAGTGGATTTGGAGGATTTTCCTCAGACAGGTGTTGATTTATTTATTTAATTTATTTATGCATTTCTATATAGCGCGTACTTTAACCGTTTTACATTACATATGAACTTTAGAGTACATGAGTTACATAAAAGATACAAACAGAAAAAAACTCTAAACTCACATAAGAATGGTAGCAAGTACATATGCCTACTAAAGATACTAGTGGTCAAAGTTACATATATACAAGATGCAAATTCACTCAAGATTATATTTTAAGAAAAGTTGAAGTGATTAGGGTTGGACAAATATATATTACATATTTACACAGTATGATCTTTTCACCATTGCTGGGGTTCTAGCGGTGCGCATTCAGCCAGGACTTCAGGGTGCTCTTGCACTCGCGGACGATGTTCTTAGGCGTGGAGGGATCCCAGAGCTGGTGGTGGCCATAGGGGTAGAAGGCCGGGTGGTGGTGGGTGACGGTGGCGTGCTGGGTCCTGGGATGTCCAAGTGGGACCTCACCATTCCACCATGGACCATCTGAGGATGATCGCTGGCCCGTGGCTGGCCCCAGGTGAGCCCACTAACCTGCTTTTTGCGCATGGGGCCCTCCTCTGGTTTCTCCTTCAGGCGGCCTACGATCTGGTGAGGCGTTCGTCTTCAAAAAGCCCCTCTCTGGGGCACCTCAGCTCCAACGCGTTCCTCCATTGCCGCCATGCTACCAATGGGGCTCCTCAGGTCACCACCTCAGCCCCTGCTGCAAGGCCAAGGGTTCAGGCATCATTCGTCGACAGGCACTTAGGGTCGTCATGAACTGCTCGTTCGTCCATCTGTCACAGCCCCCGTCCACCATCTTGGGGGTCGTGCGTTGTGCAGCAAACTGCGGCCGCCATCCACCCAGGCCACCTCAGTTCTTGGGCTACAGCCTGGTGCTCGGTGGAGGGGGCCCTACCAGGTAAACAGCAGCTTACTTAGGTGGCCCCCGGGTCTTCTTGATGAAAGTCTGGACTTTGTTGGTGGTGGTCACTGCTGTTCTCCAAGTGTCTGCTCCATACTGAAGGACTGATTTTACATTGGTGTTAAAAAGCCTGATCTTGGTTTGCAGCGTTAGGTCCTTAGAGCTCCAGATCTTCTGTAGCTGAAAGAAGGTAGCCCTTGCATTGCCGATTCTCAACCTATGAACATCACCCTCCCTGGAGGATTTCAGAAGGGGACTCCAGATCTGGCTTTTCGACTGAGACCAGCAAAACCTCAGCACCCGGATACCCTCAGGGGTGAAGAGCAGCACTTTATAAATGATTGATTGATTCTTGCCTTGACATCGGCATCTGTGCTTGCCTTCTTGTGTATGATACTGCCCAGGTAGGTAAAGGCCTCAATCTCTTCCAGTGCATCGTCTGCAAGAGCGACTGCAGTTGTGCTGGCCATGTTAGCCTTCAGGATCTTGATTTTTCCCCTGTAGATGTTGAGACCAAGTTGTGCTGTTATAGCTTGTCTTCTCTTGCATCTGCAGTTGGATATGGGAGGGTAGAGTCAGGGCTGCCAACTTTGAAACTGGGCAACCAGGTGCGAGTCAAGGCATTGGCTCAACATCCTTTGATGCTGGGCAAATCTCTTATTCTCTCCATGCCCAACAAAAATAAATGAATGTCTAGGTGTAATGTAACTGATGCTCATGTAAAGTGCTCCAATGCCTTTGGGTTGAGATTGTGCTATATAAAACTCCAAAAAAGTGTATGTAAAATATGTAATGTTTTTTGCATTTGTTTTGTCAAAGAGACTTTATTTTGCTTTGCTTATACATAGTTAACATATTAGTTGTATAGTTGGCATAGTTAACTTCTATCTGTGATTTGATACTAAGGCAAGTCTCATTGAAGGAGGGTAATAAGTTAGCTATAAATGAATGCATGCATTGTGCAATTCCTTCCCCGTATGACCCTTTGTCTACAGAAGAAAGAGATGCTGTTGGATTCACAGATTGCTTTGTTGTTGATACACATAATGCAATCCAAACGTATTCTGTGGTCGCAGAATGTGTTGATTATAGTTATGGAGAAAAGAGGACGGAGTGTACTGATTGGCCTTGGTGTAATCACTGATTTATTTGTCCATTTTCTAGTCAACATGTACGTACCCATGGTAAGAGAGCCATAGACGTTTCTAGAGCATTATCCCGTGCCAATAAACACATATTGCTTGTATGAATCAAAATATAAGAAACACCCTCACAATGAGGGAAAGGGGGTGCGTCTTTTTAGACACAGGCGGTAGGACCAGATTGAATATATTGCATATAGGCATATGAACTTGCGTAGACAGCTTTTTTTGCTTAATTGAATATACAGATGAAAAGTAGGAACATTCCTGGAAGCAAACGCTGGTTAAAAAGACGGGCATAGCAACGCTGAGGCCCCTGTCCTCACTACGGAGCCGACCAATAATATACGTACCATCACAGCACTCTCCACAAAGCCTCAAAGACAGCGCACCTGTATACCCCCCAAAAACTGCATACCTGATGAGAAAAAAGCATATCCATTTAATCATCCTCTATCATGTGGTTACTCAAAATAAAGGCAACCGGATTCCGAGTCCTGAGGAAACCCTGGGGCATATTATCAAGCGGCAGCGATAATTATCGCTGACCGCGCTTAGCGCGCATTTTCCTATCGCCGGCTATCGCTGGAACTTATCGCCATGTTAGCGCTGTATTAACAACGCTTAGTGCTATGGTGATAAATATTCCAGCGATAGCGGGGATATCGCCGTTTTCCACAGAACAACGCTGGTTTTCCAGCGATGTTCCATGGAAAACGGCGATATCCTTGATGATAGGGCCTGTGCTCTTAGCCACACAATCCACCTCCCATATTAGGTATGCCTTAGTCTGGAATTTAACAGACGTTAAATTCCAGCGTTAAGACCCAGTTAGCGCGAAAAAAATCTGCGCTAAACCGGACGGGGCTTTGTTGTAAATACAGCGAAGCACCGTTAGCAATATTTTATAATGTAGTTGTAAGGGGCACGCCTACCTTGCATCTCATTAGTGATGCGAGGCGAGGCAATAGGAAACCGGGCGCTAAGGCAGGGAAACACGCGCTAGCATGTCCTTGTTAATAAAGCGATAAAATTATCGCCGCTTTTCGCCCGAAAACGGACGCTAAAGCGGCGATAATGTTATCGCCAGCCCTTGATAATATGCCCCCCTATAACTAGGCAGGATTTAAACACTTCTTCCGAGTGAGAATGGCGTTCTTTTTCACGTACCACAGGAGAGGCACTCTCTACTGAAAGACAATAACAACAAAAAAATCCCACAAATCTTCCAAAAATGCACGTAACCTAACACCCCTTGGTTCTAAACAAGTATGCTTTTGTTACTATTTCATGCATTGAAATAGAGACTTTCTGTACGCCGATTTTTCGAAATGTTTGGAACTGGCCTGTTTTGTGAGTGGACTAAACTGTATTAATTTTAGGCAGCTCTATTCACAGGTGGCGAGCTTTTTACACAATTTTTCACAGAAAGTCAATCTCTTTCTGTGTTTGAAATCAATGTCTTTATTAACTAATGTTCAACTCTAATGGAACTGTTGAATAATGAAGCAATAAACTTTACAGTGATCAACTGAATAGCCTTACTTTTGATCTATATATTTAATTAAGCAGAAAAAAAATGCCCATTTGAGGTCATCGTCCTATGCTTTATTGCTGGTGTGAACCCAGTGCAGACTTATAGTCAAAGTACATGCATCATGAAATTTCTGAGATTGCATTTTTAAGAGAATAAAAGAGTATGCAAACAGCTCCACTGTCAACAATTTGGCATATTTGATATTAGGCAGTGATCTTTTGTCAACTTTCATCAGGTATTTCTGACGATGCTGAATGCCTCTGTGACAGTGTTGTGTGGATTGGTGTTGTATGTCACTGCTTGGTTTACTAAACCTGGTGATGCTTTACAATGGGATCCTTGTAGTAGCAATGCTGTAAATCCAGTTTGTGGTGACTACATTTTCAAAGTTAATATTACAGGTCAGTGCCAGCGTGACCTTGCTCTGTGCTTCTCAGATTTAAAGGTGGTGATTCTCATTCCGCCTAAATATTTGAATTGTGCAAACTTACATTCTTTAACATACTTGAACTTGACAGGTAGGACTTCGAATTCTCAGGAAGCAGTCTTTAAGGTACAGCGCAGCGTCAAAATTCACCTTCTCCTGATGCTGTACCGCATAATTCCACAAAGATGTCACCTGTGGGGGATGCTAACATAATCTCAAACATAAGAATGATAGTTTCTGTCAGAAAAAATGGCAGTATGTCACAGCCTTCCAGACAGGCCAGGGTTCGACTGACTTATAGGACAATCAGGCAGTGTCCAAACGGCTGGCCTGACAGGTCAGTGCATGGGCCTTTTTTTGTCTGTTGGTCTGTTTTGCTGTCTCCTGGGCCGGTATATTCTGTTGATTTCCCTGATATTAAAACAAACATTACCTGCAGCAGGCTCAAATCCATAGTCTTCCATACCTTGCAGAACGTATACAGCGTGTCTTTACAAGTTCAAAACTGCCTCAATTTGCAGATATGGGCCACCTTTTTAACTATGTGTTTCACTAATGGAATCACTTTTATTTTGGTGTGCTGGCCTATTTCCAGTCCCAGCCCGAACTTGAGAGAGGGTGAAAGACTATAATAATTTAGCACTTATATTTTCAAGACCCACATGTCCCAAACTGGCAGAACTCTGTGGAAGACATAGGTACAGAATGCAGGTGGTTAGTCTTTAAGCAGACCGAATTATCAACGTTTTATGAATATATAGCTGCCTTTAGTCAGTGTGAAGCTTTTCCCATCCATTGTTTTTTTTAATAACAGTAGTTATCACCTAATGCAGGGCTGTGATTGCACGCATATTCTCTCATCTATGTGCAAACTGGAAATGTAGCCGGTCAGTAGATAGTGCTACTGGTTGGCAGTAAAAACGTTTGCATTATTGTTTATCCATTCTAAAAAGCAACAGATTGGTCGAGGGACAAACATTATATTAAAGTGCTAAAACACAAAGTGCTCTGTGCTACTGTTAAGCGTGCAGAGAGTTAGCAAGCATTTGTCCTAAACATTTCCCAACATCAGAAACTGGACAGCAAATTTCTGGGATGGCAAGATAGACAAAATTCAACAGAGGGTAAACAAAAGATGGTAATGGGCTCATGTAGCTATCAATGATTGTCGGGCAAAGGTTATTGATTTAACAATTCCAGAGCTAAACATAGTAACATTTCATTGCTGTTCGTAAATTCTGAAATGAAGAAATAGACCAGTACCAAAAATCATCTAAAGTGCTAAATCTTAAAGTGCTGTGCTAAACATTATCGTGACTTTGGACGCACTCTGGGGTTATGTCCCTAGGGCCCTAAATGGGGTTGGTAGTGTGGCTGAATTCCTTACTAATTAGTCCATTCTGTCCAGAAATGTTATCATGCTGGATATTACTTGTGGGTAGGCATAGTTCAGGAGACAGTCAACGGCAGGCCTGTATTATCTGTGTCCCTTGTTTAATACAGAAGCAGTGATGAAACCTTATGCGTTAATGTGAAAACACGGAGCGTTTACAGAGCAGGTGAGGTAGTGACTTCGGAAGAAGGCTACAAAGTCGGCACATATTACTGCTAGGGCCGCACGCCCATGACGGCAGAAAGACTAATGAAGAGAAACAGTCCATACGGAGGTGGCAGTACTTGACTTTGATATGCAATGAGAATGATTCGGTGATGTATTTTTGAACCCCTCTTTGGGTGTGGCTCCTTGTTAGAAATGGGGGTCTCTAGTTGGCAGAAGTAGGCACCTTTGTTGGAATAGGTACCCTTGCTTCTAGTCAGGGTAAGGGGGATACACACTTTAGATAACCCCTGCTCACCCCCTGGATAGATTGGCATGAGCAGACAGACTCATCCTAAAGGCAATGTGAAAAGTATTTACTCAAAACACATAGTAATACAATGATAACACCACAAATGGACAACACACCGGATTAGAAAAATAAACTATCTTTATCTAAACTCAACAAGACCAAAACGACAAAAATCCAACATTCATGCAATAAGAATATGACTTTTCAAAGGTTTCAAGTAACTGGGTACATAGAAAACTATGGATGCGTGATTTCTCACAAAGTACCTGTAGATGTCTCAAAATTCACAAGGCCCAACAGCCGCAGAGATGGGAAGCGTTGAAAACAAAGAGATGTGTCAGTTCCTGAGACCTTTGGGAGGCAATGTAACAGTTCTGCTGCACACAGGAGAAGTGATGTGTCGAATCACGTCTGTAGGAGGTTCTGGTCCGCGGGTGATGCGTCGGGAAAACTTGCTGCACAGGTACGATGCGCGGAAACCCAGGATGCGTTGGCGATCAATGCGGCGGCGTCGAGAGGCGCTGCGTTGATTCCTTCAGCTGCGATCCCTCGATGTGTTGGTTCTTGCAGCTGCGACAGGCACTGTGTCGGTTCTGCAGCGGTGCGGCGATGCATGGAGATTCTTCTCGCACAGCAGTGCTGCATCGGAAAAACAGCCGCAAGAAGAGCAATGCATCGATTTTTTCAGTTCTTTTCCTCCAGCTCCCAACAGCAGGAACAACCTCCAGAGGCCCAGAACTGGACCAGGCACATCCTGGCAGGTCTGAACTCTCAGCAGCAGAGTTGAGGGGAGCTGGGGGTGAAGTCTTTGTGTCCCTGCGACTTCAGTACAAGAGGCCATCACACACAGGCCCTTGGAGATCTTCTTCAAGCAGGTTCAAAGCAAAGTTCCAGTCTTTGTCCTTTCCTTGGCAGAAATATCAACTGCAGGCCAACCCCACACAGCACACAGCAAAGGGGTAGTACTCCTCCTCAGAGCTCTTCTCCTTGGCAAGGTTCCACTAGAGTCCAGAAGTAATATAAAATTCTGGGGTTTCAGGTGTAATACTTATAACCCCAAAATGTCTTTGTTCTCTTTGTGCAAGGGTCTCTGAGCCCAGTCCAAACCAGTTCTGTCCTCACAGGTGCAGTATGACCACAGGGGGTGGAGACAACATTGTGCAAAGTACACAGGCCCTATTAAGGTACAAGTAAAACTCAATTCAGTCAAGGTCTATTCAGCTCAGCTCTGTGTCATCCAGGAAGGGACAGGTACACCTCAAACACACCCCCAGTGGCTGTCTACAGTGAATGCACATCCCCACCCTTTGTCACTCAAAAACCAAAACCAGACAGTCAATACACAAACAGGCAGAGGCACACAGAATGTTTAAACAAGAAAATACCTACATTCTAAAAGTGGCATTTTCAAACACACATTTTAAAAACCATCTTTACTAAAAGATGTGTTACTAAATTCCGAGCTCAGAGAGCCTAAACTTTATTTCTCTATCTTGTCCCAATGGGAAGTTATACTTGTAAGATGTTACAAAGTATTTCCCATTCCATCCTATGGGACAGATAGCCTTTCAATAGTGAAAAACGAAATTGGCAGTATTTCACTATCAAGGCATGTCACACACACCAGTACATATCCTACCTTTCACATACACTGCACCCTGTCCAGGGGAGTATCTTGGGCCTACTATAGGGGTGCCTTACATGTAAGAAAAGGGAAGGTTAGGGCGAGTGGGTGCACTTGCCAGGTCAACATGGCAGTTAACAAACTGCACACAGACACTGCAGTGGCAGGTCGGTTATATCTTTTCAAGGCTACTTATGTGGGTGGCACAATCAGTGCTGCAGGCCCACTAGTAGCATTTCATTTACAGGCCCTGGCACACTCAGTGCACTTTACTAGGGGCTTACCAGTAAATCAAATATGCCAAACAGGGAGAACCAATTGTAAACACAATTTATACAGGGAGCACTTGCACTTTGACACTGATCAGCAGTGGCAAAGTGCCCAAAGCATCTAAGCTAGCAAAAACTAAATCCAGCACAGCATCAAAAATACAGGAGGTAGAGGCAAAAAGTTAGGGGAAACCACGCCAAAGATGCCAAGTCTAACACGTGTCCCCTCCAGCTGAAAGGTGGGGAGAACTACCCACCCTCTTGGGAGTTCTCATCATTAAGGCGGAAGAATCTGGGCAGACCATCAGCATTGGCATGTTCTGTACCAGGGTGGTGTTCTACCGTAAAGTCCATTCCCTGTAGGGAGATGGACCACCTCAGCAGTTTTGGATTCTCAGCCCTCATTTGCATTAACCATCTGAGGGGCCTGTGGTCTGTCTGAACCCAGAAGTGAGTCCCAAACAAGTAGGGTCTTAGCTTCCTCAGTGCCCAGGCCACATCAAAAGCTTCTCTCTCAAATGCACTCCACCTCTGTTGCCAGCGAAGTAGCCTTCTACTAATGAAAGCTACGGTTGGTCTAAGTCTCGTCGTTCAATTGTGAGAGTACTGCTTCCACACCATGCTCTGAGGCATCTGTCTGCACAACAAATTCTTGGGAGAAGTTGGGTGCCTTGAGCACGGGCGCCATGCACATGGCAGATTTCAGGACATCAAAAGCGGTCTGACAGGTATTGGTCCATATCATTTTTCTTGGCTGCTTCCTTGAACTCAGCTCTGTCAAGGTGGCAACAATAGTGCCATACCCCTTCAAACGTACTAAGGTACTGGGCAGCTCCCTGTCAATCAGTGAGCCCATCAGCTCTGGGGACGGGGTGCACATCAGTCCTGGTGACGGCATTGAGCCCACGGTAGTCCACACAGATCCGGAGTGCAGGAGTTGAACCGGGTGCAGCAGCTTTTGGAACCTAGACCACTGGGCTAGCCCTGGGGCTGCTGGAGGGCTCTATCACCCCTAACGCCAACATCTTGGAAACATCCTCCTTGATGCTGGTCCTGACTTTGTCAGTCACTCTGTAAATTTTATGTTTTACAGGTAAACTGTCCCCAGTGTCCACATCATGGGCACACCAATTGGTGATTCCTGGAGTCAGGGAGAACAGGGAGGTGAACTGTCCAAGCACCTGGCGACAGTCCCTCTGCTACTCTGGGGTCAGGGTGGGAGAGAGGTTCACTCCATCCACTGACCTATCATGTTCCTTGGCTGACAGGAGGTCAGTAAGAGGCTCACTCTCCTCTTCCATTCCATCATCTGTTGCCAGGAGCATTGTTACTTCAGACCTCTCAAAGTGAGGTTTGAGGCGGTTCATGTGCAGTACCCTCAAAAGGTTCCTGGGAGTCTGCAAGTTGACCAAGTAGGTCACGTAACTCTTGCGCTCTACCACCTTAAATGGACCAGTCCACTTGTCTTGGAGCGCACAAGGCTCCACTGGTGCCATCACCCACACTTTTTGACCAGGCTGAAGCTCAACCAGAGTGGTATTCTGGTTGAACCAACGTTTCATCTCCTCCTGGCTGGCTTCCAGGTTTGCCTGAGCAATTTTCCTGAAGCACAGAGTCTGGTTCCTGAAGGCCAGCATGTAGCTGAACACATCTTGGGGGTCTTACCAGAAGTTTTCTCCCAGCCCTCCTTTACCAGACTCAGAGGTCCTCTCACAAGGTGCCAATACAACTATTCAAAGGGACTGGACCCTAATGATTTCTACGGTTTCTCCCTGCAGGCAAATAACAGGCATGGTAGGAAGACGTCCCACTTACATCTCATGGGTTCTGCAAGACTCTTTATCATGCCTTTCAGGGTTAGGTTGAATCTCTCAACCAACCCATTTAATTGGGGATGGTAAGGAGTGGTGAATTTGTACATTACACTGCACTCCTCCCACAATGACTTCATATACCTAGATATGAAGTTGCTACCACGGTCAGAGACCACCTCTCTGGGTAACCCCACACGGGGAAAGATCCCCATCAATGTACGGCTCACCACAGGGGCCTTGATTGTCCTGAGACTGAACAAGTTGCATCCACCCCTTAAAAGGCTTACTGCAAAAGGTACTTCAAACAAAACACGTTTTCACAAGCACTAACAACTACAATAGACGCAGTAGGCTAACCAAGATTTTATGTCCCCCTCTTTTTCTTTCAGCCATCCAAAAACAAACATAAGAGCGGCTCCCTTCATATTTGATATCACACAAATAATCGAGTGAGTCTTTTTCTTCTTTTTTCTTTGCCATGCCCATTCAATTCATGGAATACAATTACAATGGAAGGTAATCTCCCTGAAAATCTTTTTCTCCTTCAGATTGTCCAAAGACAAAGGCCACAGCTCGCCCGAATATACCACACCAAATCATCTCTTACAACAAAAGTAAGTGCAACCTAATTGTTCAGCACTGCTGCCTGCCTGAGGAAATGTGCCAAATAATAATAAAAACACCCAGCATGGTCATGACTAGGCACCAACTAGGTGTGACTGGACACACGACTTACTTTGCTTCCCCTTCCCCCTTTTTCTTCTATTGCAGTAATTGAACTAAGAATAATAAGACAGACTTGTGAGCAATTCCACGGCAAAGATCGGTGGATCTCAACAAAAGGTAATTTTTTGTAAGGCCGGATCTATACGGAAGATGTGGCTTGTATAAAAGTTGTGTTGCAAGTGATAACACAAGCACTTTTTTCTTTCTTCTTTTTTTCACCTCTATAGAGTTCTAGGTCCTGAGGAGAACACTATCAAATCATTTTTGGGTTTGAAACGTGTTGACCACAATATGACCATACAAGTGTGTGAAAGTACACTATCACGCTAACCCTCTCTCAAATTTTGAAATTATTGGGAAATATTGTTGAAGTTTGATTGGGGACCCTGAATAGTACACTGTCTGGTCGCTTCCCAGACCAATGTTGTAAAAAAATTGAGTTCAAAAAGCCTCAACCTATTTAGGCTCCATCTTGTTGTTTCACTTTTAATTTTTTCACTTTTTATGTGTTCACTTTTTGAAGCACTGAACTCGAGCTTTCTCACATTTGAAATGTTGAATTTGTTGTCTACGTCATGGTTTATGTGGTCCTATGAGTATGATGCAAAATATATGTAATACATGTAATATATGTGCATAAATATGTGTGGTTTATGTAAAATTTGTCTAACATGTGGTTTTGTGTAAACCATTGAAACCCTCAAAAATTGAGTTTCTAATAGAAGTTAAAATTTATAGAAATGAAATAAAAAACAAAAAAATTATTTTGGTCACATTGAGTGCCACGTGTGATCTTATGTAGTGATGAGTGACTAAGTATCAGTAGTGGCATGTGTGTTGTTGTGAGCTTTATATTATTGGCCTAGCCTTACTGATTAAGGGCCAAAACCCTCTCTAGTTGATTAATAGGTCAGCTAAGGCAGGTCTCCAAGTTTGGCGACTTGCTTCCCTGTAGGTTCCAGGGCATCCCCATTAGGTTCTGCCTCCTCCTGGACCTTGGGAACTTCTGAGCTGGGTTTCCCATGCTCCTTCTCTTTCTGGCAGGCACCTGGGCCACTTTTTCAGGCTCCAGGTCCTCTTGAGTACCCCTACTGGCTGCCATTGACCGAGTGCTCACACAGGCCCACTCAGCCAGACCCAACATGTTTAAGTGAGCCTGGCGCTCCACCTCCTTCCAAGGGGAACTCTCCAGGTCATTGCCAAGTAGACAGTCAACAGGCATGGATGGACTTACAATGACCTTCAAGGATCCTGAGACCACCCCCCCACTCAAAGGGAACATGCACCACCTTACACAGGCGCTCAGAGTTGTCTGCAGCAACTACAGAGTGAAGCACATTGGGGATGACGTGCTCTTCAGACACCCATTGACACCTGACAGATGTCACACGGGATCCTGTGTCTCTCACAGCCTCCTCCCATTGATGGTCACCCACTGCAGTTACTTTTTAGTGTTATCCAGCAGGCAGGTTTCTCAGACCATCTCTCTATCTCAAAGTGAGATAAGGGCTATTAAAGCTGGCTCCCCACCCTCACCAGGAACCAACTCCTCCCCCAGCACTACACTAACTAACCCCGGTGATGGTGCAAGGGTGGATGCTGGTGGTGCTTTGGGGCAATTGGGATCATTCTGCATGTGACCCTACTGACCACATGCATAACACTTGTGGGGACCCCCGTTGTCTGGCCTACCCTTAGGGGGCCATGGCTTCTTAGAACGGGGGGGCTGGGAATCTTTACTCTGGGAACTATTTTGGGTCCCTTTATAGAACTCCTTTTGGTTACCCTTGTCCCCCCCACTCTTCTGCTTCAGACCCTGCGCACCCTTGGCTGGGTTTCCCACATACCCCTTGTGGACCCTGGTACGTGTCCAGTGGTCCGCCTCCTGAGCATGCTTCCTGGGGTCAGTCAGCTTACTATCCATCAGATGCAGGCACAGCTCTGAAACACAAAGACTATTCAAGTGCTCCCAATCAATCAAGTTGTACAACCTCTGGTAATCAGTTACCATGCTGCCCTTTCTCCAACCATCCAGTGCTCTGCAATAAAGGTTCACACACTAAACCTACATATTGGATTCAAGTTTCTTGAAGGACCTAAACTTTTTCCTGTACTGCTCCGGTGTGAGCCCATACCTGAGGCATAAAGCCTCCTTCATATTGGGGTAGGTCAGAGCACCCGCCTCCTCCAAAGGTGTCAGGGTGTTCCTCCCACTGGCCTCAAAGTGTCTTCACAGGCCGCCCCCCAATTCTTCATAGGGACCTCATTCATACGCAGCCTCATAAGATGCAAACCATGCATAATTATCCTCCCCCTCCTGGAAATTCTGTACTTGGTCCTTGGGAATGTAAGCCTTACTCCCTTGCACTGGCTGTATGCTGCCATCATTTGTACTGGACTCCCCTGTTTGGCCTTGAGGTCCAGCTCCCTCATGCTCAATTCATGTGCCAAAAGCAACTTCTTTTCTTCCAAGGCATGAGCACTTTGGCTCTCCTCTGCTTTTTTCTTGATTTCCATTTCCAATTTCCTTGTCTGGAGCTTCAACAGCTCCAATTTATGATTTCTGACCCTTTGGTTCTCCTCCATTTCCTCTGGAGACAAACCCCTGGAAGAATGATGCTGCCAGCCCTAGACGCTGCTCTCCCAACAGGCAAATCCAGGGATTCAAAACCGCCTTCTGGCACACCCCCATCCACATCTGCATTATCTGTCTCCTCAGCTTGTCTGGCCTCCCACAAGGCCTTCTGTAGCTCCTCTTTCCTAGAGTTGCTCTTCATGGGACATCCAAAGCCATTCCAGAACTGCTTGAGTTACTCTACTTTGTACCTACTGAACATTTCAATGTCAAACTCCAATTCTGCAGCCTCACTCGCCGGTTTGCCACTCAGTGACATGGTGCGTGGATACTTCAAGGGTTAGATCAAAAATAGAATAAAAAATAAAACACAGTATGTGGTTGCGTAGTGGTCTGCACTAAACTACTGATTTACACCAATCACTGTTCAAGTACAAATACAAGTTCATATCCTCAATGCTGACCACCTATGTTAGAAATGGGGGTCTCTAGTTGCAGAGGTAGGTACCTTTGTCCAAATAGGGACCCTTGCTTCTAATCAGGGTAAGAGGGATACACAATTTAGATAACCCCTGCTCACCTCCTGGGTAACTTGGCACGAGAGGACAAATGTACCCCAAAGGCAAAGTGTAAAGTATTTGTACAGTGATAACACCACAAATGGACACCACACCAGTTTAGAAAAATAAAGTATCTTTATCTAAACTCGACAAGACCAAAACGACAAAAATCCAACATACATGTATTAAGAATATGACTTTTCAAAGGTTTCAAGTAACTGGGTCCACAGAAAACTATGGATGCGTGATTTCTCACAAAGAACCTGTAGATGCGTCAAAATTCACAAGGCCAAACAGCATTAGAGATGGAAAGCGTTGGAAACAAAGAAATGCGTCAGTTCCTGAGACCTTTGGGAGGCGAGGCGACAGTTCTGCTGCATGCAGGAGAAGTGATGCGTCGAATCCGATCTGTAGGGGGAAGTGAGGCATCGACTCCAAGACATTTCTGGTCCCTGGGTGATGCGTCGAGAAAACTTGCCGCACAGGTACGATGCGTGGAAATCTGGGATGCGTCGGTGATCGATGCAGCGGCGTCAAGCGGCGCTGCATCGGTTTCTTCAGCCACGATCCCTCTATGCGTCAGTTTTTGCAGCAGCAAAAAGGAACTGTGTCGGTTCTGCAGCGTTGTGGCGATGCGTGGAGATTCTTTTCGCACAGCGGTGCTGTGTCAGAAAAACAGCCGCAAGAAGAGTGATGCGTTGATTTCTTTAGTTCTTCTTTTCTTCCAGCTCCCAACAGCAGGAACAACCTCTAGAGGCTCAGAACTGGAACAGGCCCCTCCTGGCAGGTCAGAACTCTCAGCACCAGAGTTTAGGAGAACTGGGGGTGAAGTCTTTGTGTCCCTGAGACTTCAGAACAGGAGGACACCACACACAGGCCCTTGGAGATCTTCTTCAAGCAGGTTCAAAGCAAAGTTCCAGTCTTTGCCCTTTCCTTGGCAGAAACAGCAACTGCAGGCCAACCCCACACAGCACACAGCAAAGGGGCAGTACTCCTCCTCACACCTCTTCAGTTCTTCTCCTTGGCAAAGGTTCCTCTTGAGTCCAGAAGTAATCTAAAGTTCTGGGGTTTCAGGTGTAATACTTATACCCCAAAATGTCTTTGTTCTCTTTGTGCAAGGGCTCTGAGCCCAGTCCAAGCCAATTCTGTCCTCACTGGTGCAGTGTGGCTACAGGGGGTGGAGACAGCCTTGTGCAAGGGATACAGGCCCTATTCACCTGCAAGGAAACTCCTCCCACTACTCTAAATTCAGCCAAGGTCTATTCAGCTCAGCACTGAGTCATCCAGGAAGGGACAGGAACACTTCAACCCCCCCGTGGATGTCTACAGTGAATGCACATCCCCAGCCCCTGTCACTCCAAATCCAGACACTCAATACACAAACAGGCAGAGGCACATGGTTATGTAAAATTTGTCTAACATGTGGAATGGTTAAACAAGAAAATGCCTACTTTCTAAAAGTGCAAAAGAAACAATTCATGGACGGAATGCTGAACAATGCAAACATTCACCCCAGTCACAAGGATCTGGGTTTAATTCATCATTCTTTTGCTCACCACACTACCCCAGTTTGGACCCAGCCATATGCAGATCAGTCTTGACCCTGTTCCTTATGAGAACAGTCCAGCCCGAATTGCCAAGCCAGATCCTCCCAAGACCGGAAACAAGCATCCTGGGACCAGTTTCAGGGCATCACCCCTCATCAGCCAGGCTAGCTTGAATTCAGTGGCGCAGTGAGCACGGGACCCACAACTGGGCTTACCCTTCCCACTTAGGCCGACAAATGCAATAGAAACAATTGATGGACGGAATGCTGAACAATGCAAACATTCACCCCCAGTCACAAGGATCTGGGTTTAATCCATCACTCTTTTGCTTACCACACCATCCCAGTTTGAACCCAGCCATGTGCAAATCAGTCTTGACCCTGTTCCTTATGGGAACAGTCCAGCCCGAATTGCCACGCCAGCTCCTCCCTGGACCTTAAACAAGCATCCTGGGACTGGTTTCGGGGCCTCACCCCATATCAGACAGGCTAGCTTGAATCAATTGCGCAGTGAGCACGGGACCCACATCTGGGCATACCGTTCCCACTTAGGGCGACAAATGCAAAAGAAACAATTGATGGACGGAATGCTGAACAATGCAAACATTCACCCCCAGTCACAAGGATCTGGCTTTAATCCATCATTCTTTTGTTCACCACAACATCATAGTTTGGATCCAGCCATATGCAAATCAGTCTTCACCCTGTTCCTTATGGGAACAGTCCAGCCAAAATTGCCAAGCCAGGTCCATCAATTGTTCTTTTTGCATTTGTCACCCTGAGTGGGACGGGTATGCCCAGATGTGGGTCCCTTTCTCTCCATGCCACTGGAGTCAAGCTATCCTGGCTGATGAGGGGTGGAGCCCCAAGACTGGCCCTAGGATGCTTGTTTCCAGTCCAAGGAGGACCTGGCCTGGCAGTTCGGGCTGGACTGTTCCCATTGGGCGCAGGGTCAAGACTGATTTGCATATGGCTGGATTCAAACTGGAATGGCATGGGGAGCAATAAAACAATGTATTTAGGCCCAGATCTCTGTACTGGGATGAATGTATGACACTGTTCTGCATTCTGTCCATAAATTGTTCTTTTTACTTTCTAAAAGTGGCATTTTCAAAGACACATTTTAAAAATGATTTTTCCTAAAATATGTGTGTTGTAAGTAAGTACACGGTGAAACGTAGGTTCTTTCAAAAGCCTTTATTTCACGTCTCCACTGCTCCACATAACTCCAGCAGTCTGCCTCAGCTGTGCCTTGTCAACATTCTAAGGCAAGCTCCCAGGTAACTGCCAGAGTGAAGGAACATTCCAAGATTCTAAGGTGACGGGGGAGGAGGAACAAACTATTATACATTAAGTTTACAACACATCTCCCCTCCAATTATTTTTAGGAAACAAAGGAAGGAAAAATGTTCCTAAACCATGAGAAAGGAAATTCTAACGATAGAAGAGAAGAAGGGGAAATAAGGCAATCAACAAAAAAGAGGTAAAACCAACGGTTGGAAGACAAGGTCATAGCAAGGCCTAGGTGCAACTCAGAAGAAGGAACATTCCATTAAATTCTTTATGATGTTAAATTTATGGAGCGTCATCCTCACTAGAACTTGAGGAGTCAACATAAGAAGGCTCATCTGTAGCATTGTGTTTAACCAGTTTGACCATGCTCCAGCATTGCCCATTTTGCAATATGACAATATTCTTTTTGACGATGAAAATGCGCATAGGTTCAAAATACTTAGACTCCTTTCCTCCTCTGCTCAGTGTTTTTTTTGACTCGCACCCAGTCACCAGCTTTCCAGGGCTGATGCTTAGTACCATGTTTAACGTCATAATAATTCTTATGCTTAGTTTGATGTAGAGCAATTTTCCCTTTGCTCAGAGTAGAATTGTGTTCCCATTTGACACCTCCTCCCAACCTACAGGGAATTAGTTTGGTGAATGGTTTCTTGTGCTTTAAAGCAGAGAAAGGTGAAATCTTAGTGACTGAGTTGGGAGTAGTATGGTATGCCCATAACATGTCTCGAAAAGCATCCTCCACCTTTAAGCGATCAATACAAGCCAACTGGATGCATTCCTTGATCATGCGATCTCTCTACCAGGCCGTTGGCCCTAGGACAATATAGAGCTGATCTGAGATGTACAATGTTGAGATGTGAGAGAAATTCAGCCACGGCATGTGAAGTTAATTGCACCCCATTATCTGTCACCAGAGTAGCAGGTATACCTTCCGATGAATAAACGTCCTTGAGGAATGCAATAAGAGAATCAGTGGTCACCTGATGGACCATTCTGGTCACGACCCAATGAGAATGGTAGTCAACTAGGACGAATGCAAAACATTTTGTTACACCACAGTGATTGATGGGACCAATATCTAGCGCTAGTTTTTCCCACGGTTTTTCTGGAACAATCACCAGGGATAATAGGACTTTGTGGACTATTTTGGACTTCTCACCGGTAGAGCAAATAATGCAATCCTTGACCTTGGCTGCAGTCCAGGAATCCATGTTTTGGAACCAATAATATTCTCTCACACGAGCTTTGGTAAGACTCCTGACCAGGTGGCCCTCATGAGCTAGGTCTACGATCTTGTCTTGGAAGCTCATGGGGGGGTATGATCTTATCATTTCTGAGAACAAAGCCAATATTCTCATTAATTTCATTATGAACCTCCCAAAAACCTTTTACGTCATTGTCAACCTCACTTTTATTGCTAGGCCAACCAAGAACAGCATAAGAATTGAGTTTGCTCAAAGTCCCATCATTAGAGCTAGCCATAATCCAATCATCATTGGAAATAGAGGAAGAATTGACAATTAGGATAGGAAATTCGGGGTATCAAATTCTTCCACTATATCCAATGAGACTGTTGATAAAAAGTCAGCCGCCTTATTCTGGTTGCCTGGAACGTAATCATGTTTGTAGCAAAAGCTTTCCAATCCTAAAACCCATTTAGCAATCCGGGAGTATTGTTACAAGAACCCTTAGGTGAGAACATATAAGTCAGAGGTTTGTGGTCAGTGCGGATATCAAATTGAATACCCCACAGATAGAATTTCAAAATGCTTGACTGTCCAAAAACACGCCAGATCTTCTCGTTCAACAATTGATTAGTTGGCCTCAGACTTGTTCAGAAATCTGGAGGCAAATGCTACAATTCTTTCCTTACCATCAATAAATTGGGAGAGGGTAGCAACAGGACCTTTATTGCTGGTGTCTGTGGTAAGTATAGTTTTCCTTTTGTGATCACTGTTACATAGATAAGGAGCTAATAGAATGGCCTGTTTTAATTCATCAAAACATTTTTGGTGGTCCCCCGACCACTTAAAGTGAATATGGTTCTTCATCAATTCTCTTAAATTATAAGTAGGCTCAGCGAAGTCCTTTACATACTTTGCCATGAACTCTGCTAAACCTAAAAAAGACCTTAACTCGTCCTTGTTACTAGGAGCACTCGCCTTTTTAACCGCCTCTAATAAACACAATTTGGGCTTAAAGCCATCCTTGGAAATAGTGTGTCCTAGGTATTCAACCACATCCACACCTAACTGGCACATTTCCTTCTTAAGCGTGAGCCCGCTTCTCTGAGTTTGTTAAGGACAGCTCTGAGATGTTTGTCATGTTCCTCTACAGTGGCTCCATATACAAGAATGTCATCCTGGACACACAGGGTTTTAGTAGTACCCTCTAAAAGGCGCTGCATGAAAGATAGCGGTCCCTGAGTAGACAATGAATAGGCAATAAATAAATATAGCCCCAATCAGTACTATATTGTAGCCTTTATTCCATCCGGAAAAAAGGCAATTTTAATATGCATTTATATTAGATGTACAAAACATAGAATTTAATAACAGTGGGACACAAGCATGTATCCATGAACTCACATCACAAGAGAAAACAAGAGAAGGCTCAGGCAGCATGTGGTTGTCTGTATATACTCATTACAATGAAACAAACAACAATTGAAGGGGGTCACCTTTACACATAGTTTAGCAAATAAATCAGAGTGTATAAGGCTGACAATTTTGTCGACGGCGTATCGATCCTTAACGTTAATATCGGATCATCATCAGGACTTTCAAAATAATGCCTGAAAACATATTGCCTGTAATTAACTGAATCAAAAACAGCACGAAAAATAGAGATATGGAAAGGAAAAGGGGGAAAACAAGATAGAGGACGAAAGTTAGTAAGGGCTAAATAAGAAAACGCATAATTGCGACAGCAGGCAATGGGCCAATTAAAATTTACGCATGATTCCTAATAACAGATACAAGGTGCGAGGCGTAGTCAGCACAGGTAACGAGCAATTAACAGCGTGCTACTCAGCGATGTGTATTATTCGTGCCCAACCAAGTAAGTGCGGCAAAAATGTTCTATCAAAGTGAGCGCGAATGTAGCATTTCAACACAGAACCAAGTAAGTGCGACAAAAGGGTTTTAAAGGTGAGCGCGAATGTAGCATTCAAACATAGTCAGGGGAGTGCGACATACGTTCTATCAAGGCGTGTTGACCATGAGACACAGAAGGGCTTAATTGCTGCGAGGGAGCCTCAAGTGAATGCTAAGTGAGGGGCGGGTGCCTCAAGTGAATGCTAAGTGAAGAGCGGGACAGGGAATAAATAAGGTCTACCTTGCGGCTAGAGCAGGAAGCAGAACGGTCCAAGATAACCAAGGCTTCCCAATTGTGACCGCAGACGATGTCCAGTCCTGGCAACTGGAAGGGGAGGGGGGTGAGAACCAGGAATGGCGGAGGAACGATCAAGAGATAAGAGAAAAACGGGTCCAGAGGCTTACCTCGTAATAAGAGGGGATAAAAGCCCGCGTAGATTGAATCAAAAATTGGAGCCGCAGGCATCTAAATAAGCGGCCGATAGGAATCCTAAAGTCAGGGATAAGGAGAGTTAGGAGAGGTGTGGCGCTAGTGCTGGAGGTGTAAGGAAGGGAGGGAGAGGTTCAATGGAGCTTACCGATCACTTGGGATATGGCGTCTGCTGTCCAGGGAGTGGGGAAGGACGCCCTGAGTTGGTGCTTAAGGGCTGTGTAAAAGCGGTCATGTGACCGCAACGGCATGGCGGCCATCTTGGAGTGGGTAATCCGCCCCGGGGAATTAAGTGAGGGCTATGGGACCTGGTCAAGTGATCATGGTGACGCGGCGACCGAAAGGAAGGAAAAGGGTGAAATAGACAAGGGAATTAGCACTTAAGGTTACACATTTGACCCGAAGTCAGGGTAGAGCATACAAAA
Source organism: Calotriton arnoldi (assembly GCA_963921515.1). NCBI lineage: Eukaryota > Metazoa > Chordata > Amphibia > Caudata > Salamandridae > Calotriton > Calotriton arnoldi. The sequence goes on from CAWUFW010000804.1 coordinate 3,449,942, forward strand.
TAAGGAATCTTTAAAGAAATACATTAGAGTTATTGCAGAACATTTCAGAAAAAGGTGCAGTTTAAGGTATGCCATGTACGGCTGTCTGTGTCTTAGAACTTGAAGGCAGATGGTAACAATATATTGGTAAAAAATACATTAGAGTTATTACAGACTTTAGGATTCCTATCAGCCGCTTATTTAGATGCCTGCGGCTCCAATTTTTGATTCAATCTACGCAGGCTTGCATCCCCTCTTATTACGAGGTAAGCCTCTGGACCCGTTTTTCTCTTATCTCTTGATCGTTCCTCCGCCATTCCTGGTTCTCACCCCCCTCCCCTTCCAATTGCCAGGTCTGGACATCGTCTACGGTCACAATTGGGAAGCCTTGGTTATCTTGGACCGTTCTGCTTCCTGCTCTAGCCGCAAGGTAGACCTTATTTATTCCCTGTCCCGCTCTTCACTTAGCATTCACTTGAGGCACCCGCCCCTCACTTAGCATTCACTTGAGGCTCCTCGCAGCAATTAAGCCCTTCTGTGTCTCATGGTCAACACGCCTTGATAGAACGTATGTCGCACTCCCCTGACTATGTTTGAATGCTACATTCGCGCTCACCTTTAAAACCCTTTTGTCGCACTTACTTGGTTCTGTGTTGAAATGCTACATTCGCGCTCACTTTGTTAGAACATTTTTGCCGCACTTACTTGGTTGGGCACGAATAATACACATCGCTGAGTAGCACGCTGTTAATTGCTCGTTACCTGTGCTGACTACGCCTCGCACCTTGTATCTGTTATTAGGAATCATGCGTAAATTTTAATTGGCCCATTGCCTGCTGTCGCAATTATGCGTTTTCCTATTTAGCCCTTACTAACTTTCGTCCTCTATCTTGTTTTCCCCCTTTTCCTTTCCATATCTCTATTTTTCGTGCTGTTTTTGATTCAGTTAATTACAGGCAATATGTTTTCAGGCATTATTTTGAAAGTCCTGATGATGATCCGATATTAATGTTAAGGATCGAAACGCCGTCGACAAAATTGTCAGCCTTATACACTCTGATTTATTTGCTAAACTATGTGTAAAGGTGACCCCTTCAATTGTTGTTTGTTTCATTGTAATGAGTATATACAGACAACCACATGCTGCCTGAGCCTTCTCTTGTTTTCTCTTGTGATGTGAGTTCATGGATACAGGCTTGTGTCCCACTGTTATTAAATTCTATGTTTTGTACATCTAATATAAATGCATATTAAAATTGCCTTTTTTCCGGATGGAATAAAGGCTACAGTATAGTACTGATTGGGGCTATATTTATTTATTGCCTATTCATTGTCTACTCAGGGACCGCTGTCTCTCAAAATAAGTTAGCTCCCAAGGTCCCTGACCGACCAAATTGGGTTCCCCTTGTATTTTATATGCATGAAAGATAGCAGCAGCCGACGACAATCCAAATGGCATCCAGCAGTACATATAAGTGCCCATGGGAGTAGTGAACGCCGTCAACCATCGGGACTCAGGATGTAATTCTACCTGGTGGTACGCATTGGAGAGGTACAAGACAGAAAAACATGCAGCCTCCCCCATAGTACTCAGCATCTCATGAATCCGGGGTAGTCGATGTCTTTCCACCCAGATGCACTTATTAAAATCTCATAAGTCCTCACATACTCTGATATCATTGCTTTGGCTCTTCTTAGCGATAACAATGGGGGCCAACCACTCTGAGATTTCTATGGGCTGAATAATACTTAGAGCCTCCAACCTGTTTAGCTCTTTTTCTAAAGGTCCTTTCATAAGGTGTGGTATGGGTCTGGTTTTGTGTACAGAAGGTGTGGATCCCGGATTCAATTTTATCTTGTGTTGGAAATCCTTTAATAACCCTAGCTTGTCGCTGAATATTTCTGGGAATTCATCCCCAACCCACTCACCATTGAGAGGACGATTAACCACTAACACTTGTTCGGGATTGTTAAGATCCAACTTTATTCCTAGCTCTTTCTGGTGTTGGCAACCCAACAAATTTGATCCTTGTTTAACCACATACACTTTACCCACCGTAGACCGATTTTTGAATGTTATTCAGGATCTGAACATACCCTCAAGAGGAATGGGGTCTTTGTTGTAGCCACTAGGGGCAATGTCAGGAATTTGTAACACCACATTATTTATGATTGTGAACTTGTTGAAATCAGTAACATTTATGAAAGTAAATGGGGAACAAGAGTCAGCAAAAACTTTCATAGGATTACCATCAAGGAAAATGTCACATTCAGGGTAATTGACCGAATCAATCTTCTCACCCTCATTCACCTGCAAAATTATTTTTTTGACAGTTGAGAATGATCTTCAAATTTTTGTCATCTCCACGTTTATCATCTTTTTCTGTGTCTCTGCATACCCTTGCAAAGTGACCTCTCTTGTTGCACCTCCTACAGGTAGCTGTTCTTGCTTGGCAATTAGTAGAGTTAGCTAAATGATTAAAGCTACCACAACGGTAACACCTCAATTTGTTCTCTCCCTCAGCTTTGTATTTTGGATTACTGGACTGCTTAATTTTGTAGACATCATTGTCCACAGTATTTCTACAAACTTCTGACACTTGTTCAGACGAAGTGGTGGACCAAATTTCTTTTAAACAGAAGGCAATATGTTCTATGGATTTAGCTATTTCCAATGCTTCATGTAGATCAGGCTGTTTCTGTAGAAGTTTTTCTTGGATTCTGATATTATTGGTACACCGATCAATTTGGTCCCTAATGAGGGAATCATTTAATCCACCAAAATTGCACAACCTACTCAAACCCCTAAGAGCAGCGACATAATTTGTAATACTTTCATCTTTAGCTTGGATTCGGCAGAAAAATTTAAGTCGCTCTAGAACCGTATTGATTTTGTCACCAAACTGCTTTTCTAGCTTTATGAAGGTGTTTTTGTAAACATCTTGTTCCTCACCATCATCTTCATTAACTCTACCTGGTTCAGGAAGAGATTCATAAATTTTCCTGCCGTGTATTCCCAAGTTGTGAAGTAGGACATGTTGCTTTCTGATGGAGGAGAATTTTTCCCCCGCTATAGCAATTAAATAGGATTCAAAGACTTTACTCCATTCTTACCATGGGACATTTGGCTCTCCTATTTCATTTAAGAATGGAATAGGCTAGGACATGCTCGCTGCTACCATAGGGAAGTAGGAGGATCAACCTAGAAATACCTATTAAGACAATACTTGCATGAAGAGGAAATCAACTTATCAATATCACACTGGATTGAATTCTCTTAAATACCCAAGTTACAGATAAATAAAGGGAAGCCACACAAAAATCACAGTAGTTAAAATGGTTCTCAAAAATGTAAGAGAAACCTATTGCATGGTGTGTGCATCACTGTAGAAAAAGAGAGTGCACCAGATAACCTATTTATTTTGTCTCTTTTTCTTGTTTTAATTTGGTAGGAAATTCCTTTTCATGCCTGGATGGTGTGCGCATCACCGAGGAAGAGAAGTGGTGCACCAACGAAGCTCCAACGTCCTCAACTGTGATGTGGATCTTGCACAGTAGAGGAAATATACTTTGCCACTGATAAACTCAGGGAGGGTCAGAAGTATAGACTGCCCACTGATAGTCAGGGACAACCTCCGACAGGAGCCGGAAACCATCAGGGCGCAGGTCCGTCGTCCAATGAGAATGCCGGAATCCGTAAGAATCGTCTCGAGGCAATCCGCTTTCTTGAGAGGAAAAGAGCCCCGCTGCGAGGAGCACTGCAGACATCAAAGGCAAGGAATGCTTTGCCGCACTGCTCACGAGTCAGAGAGCCACGGCGAAGAGCAGCTGCAAACACCACAGCAAGCTGTGCGCTCTTGCGGTTGAGGGGAAGTGTAGGCACAGGAAAACACAGCGCCCGCACAGCAATATTGATGACCCCTGAAGAACGTAGCAAGAGATACAGTAGACTGACAGGAGCCGCTAAGCCAAATTGCGAAATCGATCTTAGAGCAGTTTCTTTGAAGTAAGCATCTCAGTGCAGATAGCACAAAAGGGAATCACACCAGCCAAGCCAAATGTGTGCCTCCAGGAGCTATTCCTTAAGATTGTACCCTCTGATGCAGCTCCGGCCAAAGGTGTAGGCATGGGAGTAACAACAAGAAGTAGCGCCTCGAGGAGAGGGATGACCTCGCATAGCATAGAGGTTATGGCGGCTCAGAGCAATACAACTTCTCACAAGTTCCAAAGAAATGGATAGTACAGTACCTTATGATTGATGAAAAAAGAAAAAAAAGCTTCAAGTATGGAGAACCAGAAGGGGAGGAGACGGAAGATGCCCCTTTGCGCGAGTCAGTCGTCACCAGTGTTGTAAGTAAGTACACGGTGTAACGTAGGTTCTTTCAAAAGCCTTTATTTCACATCTCCAATGCTCCACATAACTCTGGCAGTCCGCCTCAACTATGCCTTGTCAACATTCTACGGCAATCTCCCAGGTACCTGCCAGAGTGAAGGAACATTCCAAGATTCTAAGGGGATGGGGAGGAGGAACAAACTATTATACAGTAAGTTTACAACAATGTGGTAATAAATTCCGATTTCAAAGAGCCTAAACTTTATTTCTCCATCATGTCCCAATGGGAAGTTATACTTGTAAGATGTTACAAAGTATTTCCCATTCTATCCTATGGGACAGATAGCCTTTCAATAGTGAAAAAAGAAATTGGTAGTAATTCACTATCAGGACATGTCACACACACCAGTACATGTCCTACCTTTCACATACACTGCGCCCTACCCAGGGGGATACCTTGGGCCTACCATAGGGGTGCCTTACATGTAATAAAAAGGAAGGTTAGTGCCTGGCAAGTGGGAGCACTTGCCAGGTCGACATGGCAGTTAACAAACTGCGCACAGACACTGCAGTGGAGGTCTGAGATACTTTTTCAGGGCTACTTATGCGGGTGGCACAATCAGTGCTGCAGGCCCACTAGTAGCATTTCATTTACAGGCCCTGGCACACTCAGTGCACTTTACTAGGGGCTTAGCAGTAAATCAAATATGCCAATCAGGGAGAACCAATTGTAAACACAATTTACACAGGGAGCACTTGCACTTTGACACTGATCAGCAGTGGCAAAGTGCCCAAAGCATCTAAGCCAGCAAAAACGAAATCCAGGATAGCATCAAAAATACGGGAGGTAGAGGCAAAAAGTCAAGGGAAAACACGCCAAAGATGCCAAGTCCTCGTGTTTTCTTCTCATAAAGGTCCGGTGATCAGATGCAAAGGATCTCTTATCAACCTCTTTGTTTAAAGCTATTTTGAATTGCTGGTGAGGCAGATTCAAATTCCAGACAGCTGTTGCACCTTTAAGTTCAAAGGCTTCAAGGAAGACGTTCACCCAAGGGTCTTGGGGCACTGGACAATTTGCAGAAAGCACTTCCAGACAAATTAAGTTCTTCAGGTTGCCTTCTTTGGCAGAACATATATTTCAAAAGATTGGCTTTCTGTACCAGGAGTTGATTGCTCAGCCTGATCTGGGCTGAAGAGGTATAGAGAGGAAGCTTAAACAATGATCTCAAAGTGGCGCTCTGAGCATTTTTCAAAAAGGTGCTCAAGTTCCCTGGGAAGGCTTCCGTGCCCTACCCCAGGGTGGGGATGAGGTTGATTTGATTTGTTTTAGAGTTTTCTAGAGCGCACAAATGCCCAAGGGCGTTTTAGCGCTAAGCATAATTCAATGTTAAACCCTGACCAGAAAGAAAGGGGCACGAGAACTATAAAGATAATGAGAACAACCAGGTTTTCAACTGCTTCTGAAAAATGACAAAATAGTCTGACTTTTAAGGTGCAATGGCATTCTGTTACATAGGTTACAAGTGGAGTAGATGAAACTATGACCACACTAAAGCTGATCTCTTAACTCTGGGTGTGATCACTGAGCAGGCAAAGTCTGACCGCAAACTTCTATTTGGAGAGTACCATCTAAATTGACTTTTAAGGTACTCTGGTCCTGAATCATGCAACGCTTTATGAACCAGGCATAAGGACTTAAAGGCAATCCTTTTTCTGACCGGAAGCCAGTGTAGCTCCGTCAGTGTATTTGTAGAGGACTTAAATTTAGGAATTTTCTTAAGTAACCGACAGGCTGTGTTTTGCAACATCTGGAGCATTTGTAATGGTTTTTGTTTAATACCAAGGTAAAGAGAATTGCAATAGTCCAATTCAGATAAGACTAGGGAGTTGACAATTGACTTTTGCTAGTTCGGGCGAGATAAAAGGTAAAATCTTCCTCAATAATCTCACTATATAGAAGCATGATGAAGAAAATTTATTGATCTGCTCCACAAAAGACAGATCTGCTTCAAATACTATACCCAAATACTATTACTTTAGAAGCTGGTAGGGGAAGAGGGCCAAGAGACTGAGGTCACCAAACTTTATTCAAGTATGGAACATCTTTCCTAAACAGGAGGGCCTCTGTTTTCTGAGAGTTCAACTTTAGACAATTACTACTCATCCAGCTAACAATTGATGTCATTCACCAACTAAATTGTTCAGTATCCTCCTCCACATTGCTAGGGATTGATACAACTATCTGGGTGTCATCCTCATAAGCTACTGTGGCAAAGCCAAACGAGTGGATTAACTTGGTCAGAGGTGCCACATAAATGTTAAACAATGTGGGGCTAAGGGACGACCCCTGAGGAACACTGCAAGCAGGAAGAAAGGTTTAGACTTAAAGACCCCAAGGGCATCCTCTTGCTCAGGTCACCTAAAAATGAAGAAGGGAGCTCAAGGGCTATGCCTGTAATCCCTTCCTCTGACAATAATTTCAAAAGGACCACATGGTTGACCACGTCAAAAGCCAAGGAGAGGTTCAAAAGAACCACTGCTACTTTCCCCCACTGTCCAATGTAGATCTAACCTCCTGTGAGACTACTAATGAAGCAGTCTCAGTACTGTGACTAGACCTGAAGCCAAATTGTGCCTTATTCAGAGTATGATTTTTCTCTAGATGTTCCAAAAGGATTTTATTTAGGTATTTCTTGATAACGTTCACTGGCAAAGGTAACCACGATATAAGGTCGATAGTTGTTCTCGATCATGACATCAAGGGAAGGTTTTTTCAGGAGAGGAATAGCTTTGGCTTTTTTCCATTCTTTAGGAAAGGAGCCCTCCTTGATAATAGTTTTGAATAGCAATGTGAGGGCCGGAGCTGTCTTATCAGCTACCTCGTGAACCACCTGGGAGGACAAGGATCTGAGTGGGGTCCTGACTTCGTTTGTCTGATCAACGCGGCCACTTGGTCAACAGTTGGGGGCAAAATTGCAAAGTTCTTTGTGGATGGTACTCAACAGAGGAGACAATATAATATAAAGGAGCTCCCTCGTGACCTATCTGTGAGTTACTTTCAGCATGGGCTTACATGGTATGTCTGAACAACCACAACATATAAAGAGAAGACATAAAAATTCTATAAAAATTTGTTTGGTTTATTTCAATTTCAACAATTTCTTTTTTTTTTTTTTTTTTTTCTTTTTTTTTTTTAAATATATGAATATCAAAATATTATTTTTGAAGCACTTACATGCAATAGAACATATTAATTACAAAAAATATTAAATACAGCAGATTTGAATTAATGACCCCTGAATGCAAATTCATGAAAAAAGAGGGGATTCATTGCTTGGGTTAAGTAAAGTACTGGAGGAACTAAATTCGCTATAAACTGTCTCTACTTTGTTTTTGAAAAATGTGGCCAGTTGATCACAGACAGCCTGACTTGGAGGGGGACCATTTACAGAATTAAGGTTCACAAGTGTCTGAACAATTTTGAAGAGCTCTTTTGATGAGCTCACCACAAGGTTGATTTCCTCAGTGTAATATTTCTTTTTTTCCTCCATAATAAGTTTTTTATAATCCTGAATCAGGCTATTATACCTAGCTTTTTCACTTTCATCATAATCAGCTCTCCAGAATTTTTCTTGCTTTCAACATTTCCGTTTCATATCTCTTAATTTAGGGGAATACCAAGGGGCCGTAGGACTTTTTCGGAATGTTTTCATATATCTTACTGGCACCAAGTTAGAGACTGCTTTCTGCAGCCACTTGTTATAAGTTGACACTACTTCATTTGAGTCTCCTGCAAACAATGGCATTGAGAATCCAAGGCTTTCCTCAAATTCTTTGTTATATATTTTGCTCCATGCATAGCTCATTTTGACTTTCCTATCGCGGTTAACTAGCAGCCTGTATATCTAATCTAAAACGAACTGTGCTATGGTCTGACAAAATAATTGGTAGCACTCCTTCAACCGTAAGGTTGGGTTTGGCCTTTACTATCTGCAGCAGAGGTTCGAGGGTAGGCTGTTTTGTGCTCTTGAGGAAGGCTTGAAAAGCAAATTGTAGCAAAACCGATTTTGGTTTTAATGAGGTTAGATGAATTGAATAGCTTCCTTTGTTATCCAGCCAACATCTCAAGTATTTATACTTATTTTATACAATCAGGTGGCTGTTGTTCAGGAAGCAAGCACCTGTTTTTTTTCCTTTTCCTGACGAATATCACAATGTTTTTTTTTCCAAAATGTACCATCATTCTGTATACGCTGCTATGCATGTCTAAGACGTTGATCTGCCTTTGTAGCCCCATAGCTATTCAACTTAAAACAGTTATCCTATCTGCATAGAGCAGTGAAGTTATGGGGTGATTCGCCAATTTTGGTACATCGCTGATTATTGAATCCAGCGTGAGTACCAGAACGCACATAAGCAAAATAAAAAAGGCCAGAGCTACGACACACCCGGGCAATATTATCAAGAACGGGCGATAACATATCGCCGCTTTAGCGGCAGGAAACTGCCGCTAAAGCGGCGATAAGGGGCTTGATAATATGCCCTATAGAATTCCAATAGAAGCCCAGGTTTGATGTCCTTCACACCAGAACCTGGGCTACTATTGGAATTCTATAGGGCATATTATCAAGCCCCTTATCGCCGCTTTAGCGGCAGTTTCCTGCCGCTAAAGCGGCGATAATATTATCGCCCATTCTTGATAATATGGCCCACCCTTGTTTAACACCTTGTTCCATTTTTATCTTTTCGCAGACTGCTGTGTTGTTTCCCAGTTTTACTCTGGCCCAAGTGTTGGAGTAAAGTAATTGAATACCACGAAGTAGTGCTTCTGGGATATCCCAGGCTCTGAGTTTGGACCAGAGCAGCTGACGATTGACATGGTCAAAAGCCTTGCTATAATCCACAAAGCAACAGTAAAGTAACTCCTTTTTCCTTATCTGCTTTGTCACCAACATTCTGATGGCCACGAGGTTGTCTATAGTGCCCAAGATGGGTCTGAACCCAGTTTAGTTTAGAGATAACAAGGTTTTTTGAGCTTGCCCATGCATTCAAGTCTTCCATTAGAAGAGAGGCAAAATATTTGGCCTCAGCATCCAAGAAGGGTGTAAGGCGGTAGCTGTCAGCGCTTGCCACTGGGCCTTTTTTATAAATGGGTAGGATCAATCCTCTCCAGGATGAAGGGATGGATTTGGTGGTGAGGCAGGTTTTAAACAGGTTTTTCCATCAACATGGACCAAAACTCAACATCCTGCTAATATACTGAGGCAGGGATGCCGTTGGGGCCAGGGCGCAATCAGTTCTACTTTTCTCGATTAAGTTTGGTATTCTTTTGACCGTAAAAGTTAACGCAGATTGAGGAATTTGTGCATCTGTTGCCTCTGGACTTTTGTGGGAAGTAATAGGCTTACTATAGCTAAGATGCAGGTTGGGACCTTGTGGTTTGGTTTCATAGAGAGTGCTGATGTGTGTAATCCAGTTTTCAGAGGTGACGTTGTTCCCATTTAATTTAGTGGGTTCTATCTCTCTGCCAAGGCGATTGATGACGATCCAAAACTCCTTTGGATTTTTGTTATGGCAAGCCAGGAAATGCTCAATCCAGAGTGCTTCCTCATATCTTTGTTTTGCTTGCCAGATTTGTTTTTTATAACTACTGTGTAGGATGTGTATTTCCCCAGGTTGGACAGGGCTAAGCCGGATTTAAGCAATCTTATCTTTTTGTTAAGAGGTCTCTTCTGAATCTTAAGATCCTTTGTAAATGATGCATGGAGAGGGGTCTGGAGGGCCTCATATCTGGACTAGACTGTTGTCTGCTGGTCAAAACAGAGAGTAGGTGCTGCACAAAGAGTTCCCAGTTATGAACTGTATGCCACAAAGGTGGGTTCTGTTTTGATAATGATGTTTTCCCGGTGTTGTATTTCGTAGCAACTCCCGAGCTCCATTTAATGCGTCTCTAGTTGTGATGAGACTCATTTGAGCAATAGTCCTAAAAGTGATGTGTTTATTGCTGCAATATTTTATGAGTAGGCTCTGTGGCATATGATCACTTTCACAGTGCAAGATGATGGAGAAAGACTTCATAGAGTTAATCTGTGTGATTGAACTAAACGTGTAATCTAAAACAGCAGATCTTTTCATGGAGAAATGTGTAAAATAGAGTGGTTGATTATCTGGAAAGTGCCCTTTCAGTGCTGGCAGGGACATTCCCTCTAGAGCTGCTATCCTGCTGTCAAAGTACGTCCTGTGGAATCAGTACTTTGTGGAATTGTTAACTGCGATGGAATCAACCACCGACCATTCCACTGTTTCTTCAGAGAAAATACGAAAAGAGTTATGGAGCAGATTTAAATTAAAATCTCCGGTCAAAAGAAGATGAGCTTTGCGATGGTTAGGTCTAATATCTAGTATTAGCTGCTCTAGCTCCTTCACCTTTTGTTTTTTTCTCTGGGGCTATTAGCTGGATATACATGTTTAGCAGGAATAGCTTACTTGTTGATTAGTTGTACAACTGTATAATTAGGTTTTCAGGTTATATCTATTGCAAACAGTCTCACCTATGCAATATGGACAAGCATGTTTGCACTGCATGACTGGCTGAAGTAGAGCAGATCTGGCGAGTCAGAGCAGGCATTTCCATAACTGGCTTGAGCCCGGGGGACAAACAATGCTCCCACAAGGTTGAATCTATTGTCAAAACAAGTCATAGATATAGTTCACCAAGTGAGTATGTAGGCTAGGGGTGTTATTTACTAACGTTTTGTGCTGGCACTTAGATGGTTCAAAGCAACTCATGGCATTTCTTTGATTTACATACCATTACAAAATCTTACGAGTGTATCAAGAGTGCCGGCACAACCCTTAGTTAATCTAGGCCAATATTTTTTCATTCATATGAATGACTCATGGGATTGATATTGGTCTCAGTGTTGTGTTAGAGTTAGGACAAACATTGTAGGTGTAGCCCTTCATCGTGGGATTTACAAACAAATTGTGATTGCTATTCCTTGCAACAACTCTAACAAAATGTCAGTGGTGTAAAACATGATTTTTCTCCTAATGAAAGAGATGCATATATTCATTGTCATCATTATGATCCAGGTTTTTGAGTGGAATGGAGCTCGACATGGAATGGCCAGGTGGAGGTAATGTCTGCGATCAGGCCGCTATATTGTCTTGCAACTGATTGTGTTCCTGAGCTGCTGGCAAGGGCTTCATCACCTCATGCCAACCTCACAGGCATCCTCCCCCCTGAGGTTTTACAGATACTTGTGCACAGGTTCATGTAAATTGGATCCTGGTTCTGGTGGTGTGGTTGACAGTTTAGTAGCCTGTCAATGCATCAGAAGAGGTCTAAATTGTGCAATGAAAATAAAATATGTGTAAAGGTGACAAAGTTAACACCAATGAAATTAGCCCAACTACTAGTCTTCTAACATGGAGCCCCTGTTGAAACATTATGAAGCTGCCTACACATTCTTATCCACACCGAACTCCACTCAAAAGTACATAAGATCTGTCACGTCTGACTGGCAGAAACAGTCAAAGCGTCTTTTATGAGGTGGTGGGTACTTTCTACCCACAGACATTTTCTTGTCCTACCCATTTGGTGCCTGCAGCGTGTTCCTGGGTCATATGACCAGGTGTAGCTGGCAGTTGCTCTTTGTGTATTGCTCCCAGACAGTGAGACGCAGGGAAAATAGCTGTTGGCAGGATGGGCCACTCTGAGTTGACGAGGGGGAGGAACGGTCATCTACCACATTTGCAAATCACAAAGGCACTGCCAGAGTACACTCACAAAGGGACTGTTACTCGCGAATATTATGACCCCAGACAAGCTGGGGAGAAGACACGGAGGAAGGGAATGTCTGACACCTCAGGGGGTAGGAACCTCTAGACGCTTCCTCCCCTTCAAAGTGGGCACCAGGTATGAATATTGGACCTCAGACCCATAGGCTTCAGTACACTTCTGGACCTGTACACTCTGTCAGGAAGAAGGACTGCTGTGCTTCTGAAAGGACTGACACTCTGCTGACTGCTGCTCTAAAGGATTGCTGCCCTGCTGTGCTGACCTGCTGTTCTCTTGCCTTGTGCAAAGGACTGGACCTGCTTCTGTTGAACCCAGGACCCCAGAGTGACTCCAAGGGCTAGATGGCTGGCCTCCTGACTACAGCCTTAGGGACAGAAGGATCCAACAACCTTGAACCCAGCACCTGGGCTCTGACTTCTGTGAGTCCTACCCTTCCAAGGGGTGACACCCCAGTCCTTCGCCCTTGGAAATGGGTCTGAAGGTGCTCTGTCAGCCCATCTGTGGATCCAGCGGAACTGACACAACTTCTCTGCTGCATGGAGCAACCCGAGTGAGAACCGACACATTGCCTCTGCTGCATGCACTTTCCCGACACAATGACTTCACCTCACAACCCACTGTCCCATCAGAACTGCCACTGCACAATACATCCCCGATGCAAGCCCTCGCATAACAAGCCTCTCGTTGATGGCAGCCTTGACGATGATTCAGGACTCCACATTACCAGCCCGCAGCTTCTTTGGAACCAGCCGGTGTCAATGTAGGACTTCTCATGGCAAGCTCACTCATCAATGGCCTCCTCGATGATGATGGAGGACCTCGCAGCTCCTCGGAACCGATGATGTACGATGCGGTACTCCCCAACTCTGTGCAACCAGGATTTAAGGTACTTTTCTTCAGTGGGCCTAGCTGGGTGTCTGGGCCGGCCAGCACTCCATCACAGTCGGTCTGAACTTCTGACTTTTTCCCGGTCTAGTGCGGCCAGACATCCAAAGTTGGCACTTTGTGCTTTTTGGTACTATATTCACTGAAATCTTTAAAACTGAACATCTCTGTTTCTACTGATTGGATGTTTGTCATTTTGGTCTTGTTTTATTAACTAAAAAGTAATCTATTTTTCTAATTCAGTTTGGGATTTTTCTTGCATTGTGTACTCCCCTTATTAATCTTTGAAAGTGTTGCACAAATACTTTACACATTGCCTTTAAGTTAAGACTGACTGCTCTGTGCCAAGCTACCAGAGGGTTGAGCACAGGTTAATTTAGGGTTTGCTTGAGACTTCACCCTGACAAGGATCGTGGTTTCTGCTTCAGCAGGGTTTCATCCCCCCCCCCCAAGCAATAACCCAATTTCTTACACACAGCATGTCTCGTCCTGGGCTTGAAGAAATATGATTACCTCACCCCCGTTCTCATGGAACTCTATTGGCTCCTTTCACTGGGGAGCTGCCTCCAAACCAGCCACATCATTTACAAATAAATCATGACCAGCAACCTCAATTACCTTGTAGACAAGATCATAACTTCTCATGCCTTTCGACACACCAACAACCAGGCCACCATGAAACTGAACACTGAGGTGTGTGGGGCAATTTGAAGCAACAAGGAATATGTTTGTACAAAGCACCAAACAATCTGTGAGTACCATTCAAGAAGCAACAGGGAAGCAAATCCTGCAGATAAAAGAGAAAAAGGAAGCACATTGGAGATAACAAAAATATATAACAGGGACAGGCTAAAGAGAGAAATGGACAGAATAAGGACAAACAGAAAGAAGAAGAGTAGCAGGGTATAAAAAGTATTGCTTTGATCTCTACCATACACTCTTCAAGCTGTGTCTTCTGGCCAGGGAAAATGAATCAACCCAAGAATCCCTGTGTTTCCTTAAATACATTAAATTTTAGCTCTTGAGAAGTAGCTTCTCGAAGCTGGGCACTGAGCTGTAATATGTATGCCACACTAATGTATTTTTAAAAGATTTATTTTTGGGAGGAACGACAGAATGGTGGTTTAAAAGAAGGTTAATTTCCTAACTCAATGTAAGGTTTCTACTGAGTTTGGAAAGTAATGTCTTGGAGGCAGGGCCCTGAAGGGAGCAGAGAGATTTCATGCAAGGTAAGAAAGGTTGAAGTAAAACATAGTTAGCAAATCGAATACATTGTGGGATAAAGCACTGCGCTGATAGAAAATTAAGGATAGTGGGGAGTCGCAGTTCTGTAGTATTTGCAACATCCTGGGGAAAGTGATATTTGTGGCCAGTGATGCTTGCAAATACATGCACCAGCATTATTTAAAAAAGTAATAACAAAACCAATATGTCTGAGGTTTACATTTTGCATATGGACTTTCACAGACAAAATGATAGGGCCCCCTGCAGAATGTGAAGAGGGACCACCTTAGTCTCCCATTTCTCCCAGCTATTCATTGTTCTTGTGCTAAATGGGGCCCCCATGAAAGTTCGAGGGTTCCCCGAAGGGCTGGGGGCTGAAAGGTTCTCTGTTAAGCCCCTGGATACCTGCAAATATAGGCAAAGTATAGCATGTATGAACACTCAGGAAGCATACATACAGCCAGATCTGGCCCTTGTTCAGATAGTTGCCTGGGCTGAAAAACAATTGTCGCCCTGGCTGCAGCAGGTGAAGAAAATGAAGCAGCATAGGGCCTATTTTGTGTTCACAGTTCAATCACACATCAAAGAAATCCCTGGCCTCTGAGCACAAACGTCTCGGCACCTCCACCTAATATTTCTAGTTACTTGCAGCGGTAGCTTGATCATGCTAGTGCCAAGTTGTTGATGGTGTGAATGGCAGTGTTGATGTGTATCAGCTGGGGGTGAAAGGGAAATAGGAGAGGTAGAAAGGGGGTTGATGGGGTGTAGAACAGCACCTGAGGCAAGTAAAAATTATTAAAACCAGTTTAGTTTGCATCATTGGTGTAAAGAGGGATGCAGATGCTGCTGTATGCAGGACTTTAATAGCAGAGTAGTAGGAGTAGGTGCCTGTTGCCCCAACCGCCTCAGGTTCGCTATCCTGCCCGCCTCCGCTTGCTCAGCTGCCTTTTTCTTTTCTTTTTTATTATTTGGTTGGTTTCCCCTCTAAGCCTGCATGGCAGAGAGGATTCACTGCCATTTTCAGCCCGCCCCACATACTCCGCCTCCCCGGGACCTACTTAATGGTGGCCAAAACGCAACACCATGAAGTAGGTGCCAGGTCCCCCAGCCGCCTCATGTCCTTTCTGCTGCCAGCCTCCGCTCGCTCAGCTGCCTTTTCCACAGTTCAGTCACACATCAAGGCAGTGACTGACCTCTGAGCACAAACTTCTCGGCACCTCACCAAATATTTCTATTTACTCACAGTGGTAGCTTGATCACACTAGTGCCAAGTTGTCGATACTGTGACTGGCGGTGTTGATGTGTGTTGGCGGGCAGTGAAAGGGAAATAGGAGAGGTAGAAATGGGGTTGATAGGGTGTAGAACGTCATCTGAGGCAAGTAAAAATTATCAAAAGCAGTTTAGACTGCATCATTGGTGTCAAGAGGGATGCAGATGCTGCTCTCTGCAGGACTTTAATAATAGAGTAGTAGGAGAAGGTGCCTGGCGCCCCAGCCATCTCAGATCCGTTCTCCTGTCCACCTCCGCTCGGTCAGCTGCATTTTTCTTTTCTTTTTTCTTTATTTGGTTGGTTTCTCCTTCAAGCTCTCACAACATAGAGGCTTTCTTGCCATTTTCAGCCCTTCCTCCTGAGCTCCGACTACCCGGGACCTACTTAATGGCAGCTGCAATGCGACCCCATGGAGTAAGTGCCTGGTTGCCCAGCTGTCTCATATCCGCTCTCCTGCCAGCCTCCGCTCGCTCAGCTGCCTTTTCCTTTTCTTTTTTATTATTTGGTTGGTTCCTCCTCCAAGCTCGCATGACTGGGCGACTTTCTCGCCATTTTCAGGTCCACCTTCCAAGTGCCACCTGCGTGCCAAAGGCAAGCCCGTCTGCACCCGTTCGTGCCTGGAACACACCCAGCACCAGAATACCTGGTCCCCCCACCACCCACAGCTACTCCTCTGTGCAAGAGGTGGAAAAGCGGAGAGGATGTGGCCTGACAGCTAGAGACTTTGGATTTGGGGAACCAGGTTCGAGCCTTAACGTTGGCTCAACATCCTGTGATTCTGGGCAAATGACTTAATCTCCCTGTGCCTACGAAAAAATGAATGTGTCCTTGTGTAATGTAATTGATGCTCATGTAAAGCACTCCAAAACCTTCGGGTCAAGTTCGCACTATATAAAACTGCAACAAAAAAAAACTCTATCACCTGCACCTCAGACCCTTGGGGGGGCTCCTCCTCAAGAGCGGAGGAGCGTCACCCCGCCTGCTGCGAGGACAGCAGGCACACACAAATAAACAAAATGGCAAAGCAATGCCATTTTAGTGAAATGCCATTTTATTTTGTGCCGGCTCTCGCGAGTGAGGGCAGGGGGCTGGACTAAATCCTGAGATTGCAGTACTACAGCTGCCCCGGCAGTGAGCATGTTGGGTTGGCTGGCTGGCTTGCTATGTCTAGCCGACATGTGGACTGTAAACCCAGCAATCCCATGGCTGTGAAACAGCCTGGGGATTGCTGGCACAGGGCCCCCAGCCTCAAAATGAGCGCTGCGTTAGCCTGCTTGCACCAGCCTCGGAGCTGCTCTCATCCTGATGAGCGATACAAAAGGGGATGATGGACGGAACGCTTGAGCCAATCAAACACTCACCCCCAGTCAACTGATCTGGGTTTAATCCCTCATCATTCTTTAGCTCACTCCACCACCCCAGTTCAGACATGGCCATATGCAAATCAGTCTGACCCTGTGCCTCATGGGAACAGTCCAGCCCGAACTGCCAAGCCATGTCTTCCCTGGACCGGAAACAAGCATCCTAGGACCGGTTTCTGGCATTCCAGCCGTCATCAGCCAGGCTTGCTTGAATCCAGTGGCAAAGTGAGCAAGGGACCCACGTCTGGGCATACCCCCGCCAACCTAGGGCGAACAAAGCGATACAAAAGGGGATGATGGACGGAACGCTTGAGCCAATCAAACACTCACCCCCAGTCAACTGATCTGGGTTTAATCCATCATCATTCTTTAGCTCACTCCACCACCCCAGTTCAGACATGGCCATATGCAAATCAGTCTGACCCTGTGCCTCATGGGAACAGTCCAGCCCGAACTGCCAAGCCATGTCTTCCCTGGACCGGAAACAAGCATCCTAGGACCGGTTTCTGGCATTCCAGCCGTCATCAGCCAGGCTTGCTTGAATCCAGTGGCAAAGTGAGCAAGGGACCCACGTCTGGGCATACCCCCGCCAACCTAGGGCGAACAAAGCGATACAAAAGGGGATGATGGACGGAACGCTTGAGCCAATCAAACACTCACCCCCAGTCAACTGATCTGGGTTTAATCCATCATCATTCTTTAGCTCACTCCACCACCCCAGTTCAGACATGGCCATATGCAAATCAGTCTGACCCTGTGCCTCATGGGAACAGTCCAGCCCGAACTGCCAAGCCATGTCTTCCCTGGACCGGAAACAAGCATCCTAGGACCGGTTTCTGGCATTCCAGCCGTCATCAGCCAGGCTTGCTTGAATCCAGTGGCAAAGTGAGCAAGGGACCCACGTCTGGGCATACCCCCGCCAACCTAGGGCGAACAAAGCGATACAAAAAGGGATGATGGACGGAACGCTTGAGCCAATCAAACACTCACCCCCAGTCAACTGATCTGGGTTTAATCCATCATCATTCTTTAGCTCACTCCACCACCCCAGTTCAGACATGGCCATATGCAAATCAGTCTGACCCTGTGCCTCTTGGGAACAGTCCAGCCCGAACTGCCAAGCCATGTCTTCCCTGGACCGGAAACAAGCATCCTAGGACCGGTTTCTGGCATTCCAGCCGTCATGAGCCAGGCTTGCTTGAATCCAGTGGCAAAGTGAGCAAGGGACCCACGTCTGGGCATACCCCCGCCAACCCGGCTGGGTTCAAACTGGAATGGCATGGTGAGCAAAAAAACGATGGATTTAGGCCCAGATCTCTGTACTGGGGTGAATGTATGACATTGTTCTGCATTCTGTCCATCAACTGTTGTTTTTGCATTTGTCACCCCGAGTGGGACGGGTATGCCCAGACGTGGGTCCTGTGCTCTCCATGCCACTGGAATCAAGCTATCCTGGCTGAAGAGGGGTGAAACCCCGAAACCGGTCCTAGGATGCTTGTTTCCAGTCCAGAGAGGACCTGGCTTGGCAGTTCGGGCTGGACTGTTCCCATGAGGCACAGGGTCAAGACTGATTTGCATATGGCTGGGTTCAAACTGGAATGGCATGGTGAGCAAAAAAACGATGGATTTAGGCCCAGATCTCTGTACTGGGGTGAATGTATGACATTGTTCTGCATTCTGTCCATCAACTGTTGTTTTTGCATTTGTTTTTGCACTCATCCTGATGAGAGCAGCTCCAGGATTGGTTGAATTGGTGTTCCACTGGGCTGGAAGGAAGTCCTCCCATTCCTGCTTGTGGACACCAGGGAAGAAGGGCTACACCGGGGGAGAAGCATGTATGATGAGTTTGGTGCCATTGTGCCTCACCATACATTAATATTGCAAGCCGTCACTGCCCCAGACGCAGAGAAGACCTCTGCTTCTGCTCCGCAACCTACAACACTGTCGAGACATTCTCATGCTCATATTGCTACTTCTCATCTCACCCACACCCCACCCACACCCGAGCACTCAGCACCACTTCTGGCCACCACACCTGTGCACCCGCCATCCACCACTAACCACTCAATTGCTGGCTACCCAATGCCCCCTCCCTCAACAAACACGCCACAGAGGTCTGCAATATCATCCACACACACTCACCAGGCGTTGTAATAATTCACAAAGACAACATAAAATGCACCGCAACTAATGACCCAGACACTACCTTCATAAAGTACCTCAACTTCAAAATCCAGACAAACGGCAAGTCCACCACCATTGGAATCCTTGCGCACCGACTACCGAGCCCCTGACGGAATTTCAGCAACCTCATTACTGACCTCATCACCTCCTCCGCCATCAGCTTCAAGAACGTTCTCGTTCTCGGAGACCTCAATTCCATCTGATGACATAACTGACCCCAACACCACCAACCTTCTAGACAGCCTCCTCAATGTTGGCCTCATGCAGCTCGTGACAGGCCCCACGCACACAGCAGGCCACACGCTAGACACCATCTTCTCCACCACCAACATAGACAATGTCAGCCTCACTTTCTTGCTCACCTGGACGGACCACTTCTTTATCCATTTCAACGTTCTCACCACTCCGCATATAACAATGACACCACCCACCCAGGGCCACAACTGGAAAAACATCACCCAACAAGCCTGAATCAACACCCTCAACCTACACCATCCCACTTTCTCCAAAGGCACAGATAGAAATGCCCAATGTGTCAATGAATGGCTCACCTCCTGTGCCAACAGTCTTGCTCCCCTCAAGGCCAGCAAACCCAGAAGAACCCAAAAACATGCAAACTGATATACAGACATCCTCAGGAATGCATAGAAACACTGCAAATAGCTGGAAAGGAAGTGGTGATTCTCCCAGAATCCCACTGATAGGGACCTCTCTGAGATCCTACCATCATGAACTGAAAGAGCCCAAAAAGAGGGTCCTGTTCCAAAGAACCAAAGACATTAACAACAAACCTACAGAACTCTTCATGGTCATCAAATAATTCACCCATCCGACAGCCTCATCCAACTCCATCACCCTATCTGTAACCAACTCTCAGACTTCTTCCACCACAAAATCTCCAACATCTACAAGAATTTCGATCCTCCACCTCCTCCCACGACCCTTCCTCATTGCCACAGGAGCCCCAATGCTCTCCAAATGGACCCCGTTGACTACCGAAGAAATCACAGCAATTATGGCATCCACCCACTGAGGTGCCCCCAAAGATCCTTGCTTGTATCACCTCTTCAGCCTAGGCAGCAACACAATAAACTCGGTACACAGTCCATCCATTGCCTCTGCCACATTCCCGGATGCCTGGAAACACACAGATGTCACCCCTCTCCTCAAGAAGCCATCCGCAGACCTGGAAGTCCATAGCAACTATCGACGAATCTCACTGCTTCCCTTCCCAAGCTCAGAACAATCTTCAAATGACTCCCCTTGGACACCAGGAAGGCCGTCACCCAGGCTCTGATCACGAGCAGGTTAGAGTGCCGCAATGCCCTCTACTACGGAATAACCGCCCACCTCACACACAAGCTCCAAACCAGCCAAAACGCTGCTGCAAGACAGGTTCTCAACCTTCCCTACCACGCCTGACCTCTGAGAACTCCACTGGCTCCCCTTCCATAAACGCTGCCATTTCAAGATACTCACCCTCACCTACAAAGCCCTGCCTCAGAAGCGTCCCGCCTACCTCAACTGCCAACTGCACTTCCACCAGCCAGCCCAGAACCTCTGATCTGCCTTTCTATCACTTGCCCACATCCCCCGCATTCGCAGAAGTAGGACAGGAGGCCAATCTTTCTCCTAAGATCTCTGATCTTCTGCATGAATTTCATCCTGATTTAATGTTTCTTACAGAGACCTGGCTGACGCAGTCCTCTAACACCACACTCGCAGCAGCGATTCCTCCCAGCGATAAGGTTCTCAGGTTGGACCGCCTGGTTGGCAAAGGTGGAGGAGTTGCGATTGTTTATAAAGAAGAATTTGATGCAACTCTATTTCTTTGGGGAATTTGGAGGGTGCAGAGTGCCTAGGCTTCCATTGCGCCCTATCGGCACAGCAATCTCTTGCAGGAGCTTTGATTTACAGGCCCCCGGGCCCAGCAAGTTCCTTTTTGACCTCTATAAATGAAGTGATTGCACCCCAAGCCCTCCGTTACAGCCATTTTATGATTTTGGGTGATCTCAACATCCACATGAATGTATCCACAGCCCCGGAAGCCATCTTCCTGACTGAATCTCTCTCAGTCCTTACTCTTACTCCTTTCGTCCTTCAACCTACTCACATTAAGGGCCACACCCTCGACCAGATCTTTACGAACCTAGAGCTTGAGGTGGATGTGCCCCTTCCCTTGACATGGTCCGACCACGATTTGATTCGTTTTAGGGTACCTAAGCTAGGAAGAGCTCATCAATCTCCCATATCTAAAAAAGGAACCATGTTCAGAGCCTTCCACCGAGTTACAGCCTCTGCGCTTGGGGAGGCGCTGGAAGCTTCCACTCCATTACTCTCTGGGCATCCTGAAAGTGATGCTCTTTTGCTGGAATCTTGGGTGTGCCATAGCGCTCACGATTTAGCCCCACTTCAGACATGTACCCCTAAGAAAATCAGATCCTCCGCTCCCTGGTTTAATGAGGCGCTTAGAACTAGTAAGAGCGGCTGTAAACGTCTAGAAAGGAAGTGGAGGAAAAATGTTGACCCTGTTGCTAAATGTGAGTATAAACAGGCGCTGAAGTCCCACTATACTAAGGTTTATGAGGCAAAAAAAAACTATTTGACAGTCAAAATTGAGTCATCTAGCAACAATAGCAAGGAGCTGTTTAATATTGTTAAAGGCTTTACTGCCCCGCCTTCATAGGGCAAAGCTCTTCCGCTCTCTTCCGGTTGGACCAACCAAATAGCAACATTCTTCCACGGAAAAATTGTGACTATTCAAGAATACTTTACCAGGGAGTCACCCCATGATCAGGAAGTTTTGTCAGCCTCCACCCTAGAACCTACCCCTAGAGCTACCCCTGCTCTCCTGCAGTTTCCCTGGCTTCAACCTAAAATATCACTGGATATTATCAAGGACCTCAGATCTGGATCCCCACGGACCCTTGCCCTGCTAAATTGTTAGCTACTGTGGCCAAGGCCGTAAATCTGATAGTAAATAAAATACTTAGGGGCATATTAGCAATGCCTGGCGATAATTATCGCAAAGCGCAATTAGCGCTTGGATAATTATCGCCAGGCATCGCCGGTTTCTATCGCGGAGTTAGCGTGCAATCAGCAATGCTAATCTCCAAAGCGATAGAAACCTTGGAGAACAGTGTGAATATCGCCTGAAAACAGGCGATATTCACACTGTTCCCCAGTTCTGCTTGCTGATAGTGCGAGGGGACTTAGCCATGTAATCCACCTCTCATTGGATTACATGGCTAAGTCAGGGTAGGACCAGGTGTTAGCAAACCAGCGCTAAACGTGTTTAGCGCTGGTTCGCTAATCACCGCCCCTGCCTCGCTGATAGGCGTTAGCGACCTCAGCGACTGTTTCCAGTCGCTGTTAGGTGGGGAACGCCTACTTTGCATGCCATTAGCGATAAATATCGCTGGCATGCAAAGCGGCACCCAACCCGGTCGCTATCGCCTACAAGCTGTCGCTAACAGCAGTTAGCGACAGCTTGTTGATAAGGCGATAATATTATCGCCGCTTTAGCGGGAAAAAGTCCCGCTAAAGTGGCGATAATCGCCTTGCTAATATGCCCCTTAATGCCTCGTTAGCCTCGGGTCATTTACCTTCTATATGGAAGCAGGCTAAAATTTTGCCTTTATTTAAAAAGCCTTCTGCTGATCCCAAAGTGTTAGCGAATTACAGGCCTATTTCTCTGCTGCCGGCCTTTTCCAAAGTCCTGGAGAAATACGTGAACATGGTTATCACGGACTATACGGAAATGAATAACCTTTTTCATATCAGTCAGTCCGGCTTTAGAGCTAACTACAGCACTGAGTCCGCATTATTAGAGGTCTCTGAACATATCAAAGAGAGCTTCGATGTGGGAGGAAAAGCCATCCTGATCTTATTAGATCTGTCAGCGGCCTTTGATACCGTTCCCCATAACAGGCTCCTGAACAGGTTGTAGGATCTCAGTATCGGCGGCTCGGTCCTAAAATGGCTCTCCTCCTTTTTGGAAGATAGAGGTCAGGAGGTATGGACTCCGCCCTTTGCGGCCATAATCCCCAATCTCAATGTGGGGGTCCTGCAGGGCTCTATTTTAAGTCCCACGCTATTTAATTTGTACATGTCTCCTCTTGCATTCCTGGCTGAAGCGTACGGTGCTAAAATCATCTCATACGCCAACGATAAACAGCTCCTGTTTACCTGTGACAGGGGTGAGAGCTTAGAGGGTGAGAAGATCAAAAACTGCCTCACTAATGTGTTTGCATGGTTTAGGACCAACCAACTGAAATGTAACCCGGAGAAGTCAGAAATTCTTTTTTTTGGCTCTCCTCCTTCGGATGAATAGAGACACTGGTGGCCAGAAGACATGTCACCTCCGCTCTCCGCCCAGCACACGGTTAAAAATCTGGGTATCATGATAGAGGATTCCCTATTGATGAAAGCCCAAGTCCAGTCGGTAGTGGGTACCTGCTTCGGCCTGTTGCGGATGCTGAGAAAATTTCTCCCACTTTTGCCTTTGGACTCTAGGAAGACTGTGGTCCAGGCATTGGTTATTTCCAGACTGGACTATGTCAATGTTCTGTATCTTGGCCTTCCGGAATACCTGCTGAGGCGCCTGCAGGTGGCCCAAAACGCAGCCGCCAGAGCAGTTCTCATGCTGAAGCCAAGGACCCATATTTCCCCACATCTTAAAGCTCTTCACTGGCTTCCAATGAAAAAGAGGATCAGGTTCAAGGCTTTGGTTCTATTTTTCAAGGCCTTTCATGTGAGTGGCGCGGGCTACCTTAACAAAAGAGTAACCCAATACGCGCCACCCAGAACCCTGAGATCCTCCTCTCTGAATTTGGCTGCTGTTCTGAGAATTTTCCGTGCCCGTTCGGGCGGAATCTCTTTCAGGTTCTTAGGAGCACAGACATGGAACTCGCTCCCTGTGTCATTGAGATCTGTGACGGTCGTAGCCATGTTTAGGAAACTGCTTAAAACCTGGTTAGTCCGTCAATGAAAGTCTATTCTTCAGCACCTGCTGAGTGCCTGGATACCCTCGTGGGGGATTAGCTTGCGCTCTAGAAAATACTTGTTACAATACAATACTGACAGTTCCATGTGCCCCTCTGAAGACTGGCGCCCTGGCCCAGCTTGCCCATGCCAAAAGCTCGACCTGCATACAGCATGCATACAGGCACACCTACACACACATTCAACTCTACAGCCAGAAAAACGTATACAGAAAGAACCAAATCAATGTATAATGGGTGTCATATGGAAAATCGAATACTGATCTGGACCTGCAGTCGAAGCACATTGGAGCTAAAGGGTTTAATGAAAACCTTAATGGAGCCAAAGGCACTGCCATAGATTATATTGATATTGCCTTAGATGACAGGTGTTATGAACAGAGGATGGAAAGAGGGCTGACTGACTGACATTCAGTTTATGGTGCAGATACTGTCATTTCTTTTTAAGTTCAATGTATTTTATTAAGTTTACAACCAGAGATAGACAGTGGTCAACGAAATAAATATACAGTGGGAAAGGCAGGATACAACAAGGGGGAGGGGTGGAGGCTGTGCATAAGATCGTTACTTTGCATATGATTTAATACACAAGCACATAGGCATAAATACCACAATGAATTCGTAGAAGAGCTTTACATTTCGAATAATTGGTACTACAGAGAAGTTCATACAATGTGGGGCTATTGTACTTTCAGGCCATCCAAACACCTTTGAAAAGTGGAGGAGGTCTTGTTTTTTTAAAAACTTTTTTAATTTCATGTGCTCTCTGCATTGACTTCGCCCATTTGCAAGGTGTCAAAGACTTGGTGGGGGCAGATGAAAGGCCACTTAGCATATCTCTCCACTCTCCCAATTGACAAACATACTGCAGCAGTTACTTGTCGCAGCTTAACTTCTAAAAAGGGGAAATAACATGCACACCTTTTAAAATGTAATTGAGCAAGACAGTTATATTGTCATTTTTATAGCGCATCCCCAATGCTTGTAAGGCCTAAAACACTATTACATAATAAAAATAAATTAAGAGGTCACAAAGAGGTAAAAACAAAGGGGCATATTATCAACGGCCAGCGATAATTATCGCTGGCCGTGATTAGCGATAGATATCTTATCGCTGGCTATCTCAGGAACTTATCGCCCTGGTAGCGCGTTATTAACAACACGCTTCTCCAGGGCGATAAAAATTCCAGAGATAGCGAGGTTATCGCCGTTTTGCAGGGAACATCGCTGGTTTTCCAGCGATGTTCCCTGCAAAACGGCGATAACCTTGCTGATACGACCCTGTGGTCGTATCAGCACAATCCACCCCTATGTTAGGGATGGCTAAGTCGGGATAATAGCAGACGTTAGATTTTGGCGAAAACGGCCGTTTTCGCCAAAATCTAACGTCTGCTATCATCCTGTGGGCTGCCTTGTAAATATCGCGATGTGCACATCGGCGATATTTACAACGTAGCCCATCTGGGGTACGGCCAGTAACGCCCACCTTGCATCTCATTAGAGATGCAGGATGGGCGTTATGGGAAAGGGCGATAGGGCAAGGATTCACGCGATAGCGTGACCTTGCTAATACAGCGATAAAATTATCGCCGCTTTTCGTCTGAAAACAGACGCTAAAGCGGCGATAATTTTTTATCGCCGGCTTGTTAATATGCCCCAAAGTTTTACCATAAGGAAAGACAAAGAGATACCCTTTTCCTGACTGATTTGAACAAATTGAAACCAGAAAACCTGGATAAATCGCAGCTTTATTTGTTAAATTGTGTGATCTTAGGCAAATATTTTATTTCACCAACAATCTTTCTTCCTCATATCTTTCAATAAGTAATTGTCAGTGGGGTGCTATAATGTGACATTAATGTCAAAGCTACACATGTTAAATAAATACACTTTTTAAAATTTTGAACAACTTTATCACATTGTACGTGATATTTGTTGTGTGATTTTAATAGCAAACATTTTCAGAGCTCAGTCTCCTTTACAGGCTCTAAGATCCAAGCCAGGCCATAGGCTCAAATCTGGCTCGGCTCTTCCTGTAAGTTTATTGGCTTATCCACCTCTAAACACAACAACACGTGGCAAGAGCCCTCTCTGAACATCAAGCACAAAATATACACAACCTTTATGGGTCGCATGACAAACACACTCCATCCATAGCACTCTCACAGAGCAGTGAGCTGCAGCATCTCATAAGGAGTATTAAGCCATATAGAAATACAATTAAAATGTAGTACAATATACCTGAACCCTACAGCACTACTGGGCCATAATAATAACAACACAGACATGAACAATTCTCTGTTAACATAACCTATCCCTACCTTTTACAACTTTGCAGACTTTGCTCAGGCCCTGATTCCAAGTTGTGTTTTTAATTTCCATCAGAGTGCAAATAGAAGTTTGTGCATCGATTGGATTCACAATTGCGTATCTATATCTATAGTGCACAATTTTACCTTGGTAGATTTTGCCCCGAAAAACCAGGTGAAATCTATCAGTAGAAAATACTCATAAATAAATGTAAACATTCAGTACTCGGTGCAGTAAATGCTGATTCCACGTTAGACCTCAGAAAAGATGGCAGTAACATCACCCAGTAAATAAGCCACATCAGGGTAGCATTAATTACCAGGTGATGTAATTGTCACCCAAATTCTGCACATCTCAGAATCAGGGTTAAAATCTCCAACTCTGTCCTTACGTTTGTATTATGGTGATATCTTTAAGGTATGCAACAGTATATATATACATAAAATAAAAGATAAATAAAATCACATTAAAACTGAAACCGCTGAAATTCGTATGGTTGGGTTAGGAATACAATCCATAACTTGCATAACACCCATGCAAACCATAATTCACACACCAAATGTCCAACAAAGGTTTATGCGCTCTTGCTAAGAGTTCGTGACCCATGGGTGCTGTTCTGAGGATGACCACAAATACTTCCTCATGATCTGCACACCTTGCGGCTAAATTGTAATTAAAAAAAAATCTAAATAACATAGGGGCTCCCTTTGGAGCCCCCCATCTGAGCCAGCACGTCAGAGGATGCAGTCTGCCCCTTATCCTCCTTCATTTTGTCAGGATACCAGGACTGAGTCCCCATGTCCTGTGATGACAGCTGGAATATTTTTGGTCAAGTTGCAGCCAACAAGTGAGAGTGCGTTGGGCCGGTGAACCAAGCTTTAGGATTGCAGACCCGAAATATACAATGGGAGAAAAAGCTGATTGTCCAATTGGATTATATATATTTTTTTATTATTTTGATCTTTTAGATGTTTTGCGAACCCAGGTTCATAGACCATCCATGAACCAACGGTCCAGATAAGTCTATCCTTTAAAGCTTGACTGACATGCTGGCTCAATTTGAGGCCTACAAAACCACTTCCCTAATTCTGATAACTAGACAGATTTACACCAAACTAAGCAAAGGTACTTCCTTGAGTAAAGTTCTGCTTTAATGCCAAGTTTGGTATAATTCAGTTCAGCTGTTATTTATCTCCATCAACAGCTTCCTGTAAGCATTAAAATGAGAAACATCGCTATTTTTACTTATTGGGCCCCCTCCCCATTTATTTTGTCCTTAGTTTATGGAACAGCTGGAAACGTGCCATGCCAAACCCAAATGGATATAGGTTTTTCTTTTTAAAATTAAAAACTCGCGAGGGCTGGAGCAGATTTCATATTACAAATACTTTACACTTGGTAACCACTTTCTTTTGATGAAGCATCTTTTTCAAAGTGATTTTACTTTTCAGCACAAATGTAACCCCTTGCATCCTGGTTTTGGTTAATTTTTTTAAACACAAATATATTTGTGAACATTATGTACTAGTTTCACAAACTATGATAGAAGCTTGTTCTAGAGAAAATTACACACACTTTGGCATAGACAAATAGGTAGAATGGAGCACTTGGGCATTATGACCACCATCACAGAGCACTGCGTTTATTTGTTGAAGAAATGGCATAGGCTTTTATTGAATTGAACATTGTGCCTTGGAGAGGAACAGACTGTTGCTTCATGTATTATATAAATGGACTGTACTGTTTTGTGCATGGGGGTTGGAGAAACTAGAGGTAGGGATGTTAATCTAGACCTCTATAAGATCAGACTCTGCATTGCAACTTCGTACGAACATATTAGTTCACAAAAAGTGTGGCTGGGGGAATTAAGTGCATTAGTTCATGTAATTGTCATATTCAAACTCTATGAAATGTTGATTTAGAAAAAGGTGGCTTGTATGTTCTATGTCTCTCACAAGAGAACAAGTCAGTGAAAGTGGTTGATTTTAGTACACCTCCTAATTGTGGCAAAAATTGGCATTTATAGTTTTTCACTGGTTTTATGGTGCCCATTGACACCTACTGTCTGCAGTACAGGTGGATAATTTCAGAAGAAAGTTGAGCACAAGTGCCGTCTTGCAGTTCATATATCTCACTGACGATATCTCTGGAATATGCACTAGTATAGGTTGACAGAAGAATACTGGAATCCCAAGCCTCTGAGAATATGTTACCAAACCATAAATATCTATATGTGGCAACCTCTGAGAAGTTGAAGGAAAGCAACAGATGCCCCTAGCCTTGATTTATTGCCTTAAAGACTGCAGAATTTTTAAAATGGTGACACTACTCTATAGTCTCACCTAACACTGGAGGATATCTGTAGTAAATGCCAACATAGATCTATGTTCCTATGTTTCTCCTTTGTTTTGTTATGTTATGTGAATTTGTAGAGCACATTATCAACAGGGTAAGAGCTAAGCCCCACCTAGGGCAAGGCTATTCAAAGAGCCAAGTTTTCAGCTTCTTGCGGAACTCATGGAAAGGAAAAGGCTCTTGGAGAAAGCCCACACTCTGGATCCATTTCTGTGTATGTGTGGGATGTGTGTGAGTAGGAGTGCAGCTGAGAACGGTAGGTGGGTTCGATGTTATGTTATGCCTTGAACGAGTGAGTAAGGACTTTGGGTATCGAAAGCCAGTGGAGCTCCATGAAGTGTGATGTGATGTGGGTACTGTCTGGGAGGTTTAGGGTGAGTCTAGCTGCCAAGTTCTGGATATTTTGAAGTCCTCTGGTGAGCTGCTTGCTGCTTCATGCACAGAGGGTGTTCTTGTTGTCCAGTTTGATGGTTACTATGGCATGTGTGACGTCTTTCGGTTGTTGCTTGGGAGCCATTTGAAGATTGTCCTCAGCATGTTGCGGGCCTGCCTGGAAGTTGGATGCAGTGATGGCGTGGCTTGAGCAGTCATGTCCAGTTTGACGTCAATGATGATCCTGAGGTCCCTGGCATGGGTGTTGGTCCAAGGTTGACCGGCAAATGCAGTCCCTTGGTAAGGTGTTCTTGCTGAAAATCACTAGTTCTGTCTTGTCGTTGTTTGGCTTGAGATAGTTGACTTTATCCAGTTGGCTACTTCGGTCAAGAGGGCTGTGAACTTTTTCCATGCATTCTGGGCCTTGTCCGAGAGGGAGATTTTGAGTTGCATGCCATCGGCGTAGGAGAGGATGTTGATGTTGTGGTCATGGATGACCCTGGCTAGAGGGAGCATGGAAGCAACAAAGAGGGTAGGGCAGAGGGACAAGCCTTGTGGCACCTCACAGACAAGTTTGTAAGATTCTGATGAGTATGAGGCAGTTCACTGACAAAATATCGACCCCTAAAATATCCTTATACCAAGTATCGTGACCAAAATATCGATGTACAAAAATATCAGGAAAAAAATATTGATGTCAATATAGTTGTCTTAAATATTGTTTTTTAAATATTTATAAAATAAAATAATAAATATTAACTATATTAAATAGTAAGATTAATTTAAAAAAATTGATTGAATATATATCTTAACAAATAAACGTAATTTTAAAAAGTTATAAACACATATATAATAATATATATTTACATATATCTATCTAAAAAACAATAATTTAACTAATAAATTTAATTTATATTATATTTAAAATAATATAAAAATATAACTATATATATATATACAACTGTCAGAACTATGTACACTCTGTAGTTCTTAACCATTCAAGCCATAGTATTTTGAGTATTTTGTCTATTTCCATCGTGTTGCAGCCATGTTGTCACGTGACTGACAGGTATCCAATAAACCACTAACTTTCACGTAACGTGATCATGTGACCAAGGCCACTGCGTTGGCCGAAACGCGTCATGATCGACTTTGCACCGAACTGAAACTAAATTGCTATACTGGGCACTAAGCAAACGAAGTTGTCCGTATCTCTTTGAGTGCGCGAATGCACGTTGGAGTGGTAATTGGAGATTACCTGGGAAACCGGCTTGTTTTCCCGCTACGGACCCCTCACCCGAAAGACGGCTGATCATCACGCAAGCCATGAAGTATTTTGCTCGACTGAAGCTTTCAATGATCAGCCCCCTGCATGACCGCCAAACACGTCTATCATGCATGCAGTGTCAGAGGTAGATTCCGTGGGTCGGAGGACTCGTGGGGATGCCGCAACACACACAGTAAGTCGGGAAGCCTGGAAGGTCACTTATTGAAGGTGGGGAGGTGCTGATTTGTTGCCTGTTGAGAATTGTGATAATTTGAACTCAACACATCTTTGCAAAACAGTTATACCCGAGGTGCAATGTCGGACGACGCGGTACGTGAGAGAGAAATGGCAGCTGAAGAACTGTGCACTAATTTACCCAAAATAACTGATAACAGCAGTACAAGTAAAAACGACTCAGACAACAACACCGATTTAAAAAGATTATTGAATTCACTGGAAAAGAACAGTAGGAGCGAACTCACCAAATGGTGGGAAGTGAAATCATTAGAAAAGTATCACAAAGCCGGCAGGGTTCCACGAGATCTTCGCATTATGCTAGTCCCTAGCTTTGAGAGCCCAAATCCGCTCCTATTAAAAGAATGGGCGAAAAGCAATCTAGAAGCTTTAATGCGTTTAGTCTGCCTACTTATAAAATATGCCAAAATCAACCGTGATGCAAATATGAAGGAGATTGCCCGTATCTATAGCGATCTGGATAAGCTGACAAATCCCAGCAACAAAGATTCCATTGAAAAGAGCATTAAGGAAATGAAAGAACGTCTAAAAAAACAGGAAGACGTAATCAAAAGTAGAAAAGCGTACAAATTTGCGCGCGACAAAAATGACTATGAACAAGGACAAGTGTTCACTTTCGCCCGCAAATATGATTCGCTTAAAAAACAAAAGACAACTAATCAAGATCCAAGTCATCAACAAGTGACCCCTAATGTCAGCAATGACATGTATGCCTCCACATCCGATGTCAGCACAATTCCCAGCGACACAGAATCAGAACGTAGTGGAGAACTTGCATCTAAAACAAGAGCGGATATGGGGCACTTAACCTTAGCTGAGGAGATGGATTTTATAAGGGAACAGCGGAAACAGACCTTACGACCGCGGAACACAAATATGGCTCAAAACAAAAAAGAAACATTCGAAGGCGCGAAAGGCGCAAATGCCTCAGGCTCCAAAGGAACAGGGCAGCAGAAGAAACGTTGGCAACAACGTTAACCTCAATGGACAAAACCATAATCAATATGACAGACATTGAATTAAACCAGGCGGAAAAACAACTGCTCGCTTTAGGTTTAAGTTACTGCCCGGAAAGCAATTTTAATTATTGTGAAACCCGTATCGATGTCTATAAATTCATTCGGAAGCTCAAGCTGTCAAAGTATTACACGATTAAGAAGCAAACTACAATAGAAAAAGAAACACGAATTCAGGTGCCCAGTACTGGGCTAACAGCTGGCGAAATTCCATTGATGAGAACATTGCATGCATTACATGAAGAGCCGAATGACAACAATCCATCAAGTAATAGCACTCAGAGCATAGCGGACAAGGAAGGAGTGAAAATCTCATCACCCGGGCACAGCCCCTTCAAGGCCCCATCAACATTCGTGCCCACTATGCCCCGAGATGCGGTAGATATCTTTCACGACAGAGTGACAGAAGAATTGAAAAAACTCTACCGTAACTCGAAAAAGCATACTAAAACCCCCAATCATCGAACTACACAATACTTCCAATTTATGGCCAAACTCAAGAATAATTCCACGGTGGTCATCAACAAATGAGACAAAGGCGGAAATATTGTTCTGTGGGGCAAAGATGAATACAAAGTAGAGGCATACCGGCACCTCAACAATCAAGAATGTTATAAAAAGATCAGTGCCTTGGAGGTCAAAAAGATTAGCAAAAACTATAAAGATGAATTGACTTCCTGGAAAAGAGAGGGCATGATATCAAAAGATGAATTTAACTTTTTAAACAATCATGCCCACAATCTATTTCATCCCTAAGGTCCATAAAGGGGTCAGGCCTATACCGGGGAGACCAATTATTTCCGCTAGGAAAAGTATTTTTGAGTGCACCTCCAGATATGTTGATTATTATTTACAAGAACATGTAATCAATCTTTCTACATATATACATGACACCAATGATTTTCTTCATAAACTGAGCGCACAAGCATGGACCGATGAATATTTGTTCCTTACCTTAGACATTACTGCCTTATACACCAGCATTAGGCATGACGACGGTTTGAATGCAGTAGATTTTTATTTGAAAAAAAGACCAATATCAATGTATAATCACAATATTATGCTGCTTAAAATGATCCGATGGTGCCTTTTTAACAATGTTTTTACATTTGATGTTTTTAAAGACAATGATCCCTAGACAATTAGGTATAGTGTAAATTAATATAGACCCAATCAGTGCTATATTATCTGTCCAGCTGGACAGTTTTTAATGTGCAATAACTTTATGAAGCAAATAAAATGAAAAAATTCAAGCAGGACACAACCTGCGTCCTGCTGACGTAGACTTACAAACAACATTGAGGGGAGGGGTTCAGGCAAGGAACGCGTGTCTGTATTTACATTAGATATAAGTACAACAGACAGAATACGTTGCGCACAACATTACAAGTTTAACATTGTAGTATAGTCAATGTATATGGTGTACAGTTGCCGACGACGTTTCGATCCCTATTTTAATCAGTGGGATCATCTTCAGGACATTAGGGTGACATGCCTGTTTACAATTGCTCAAATTACTTAAACCATAAATTGAATGGGAGGAAGAGGGGGGAAGGAAGGGATAAAAGAAAAGGAAATTACACAAAGGAAGATGGTGATCCATACAATTTGGTACAATTTATTTACATGTGATGTTCAAGAGATTGGCCGTGACCAAAATAGTCTCTAAGAGGTGCAAGATAGAGAGTATCGAAGATAAGATGTGAACCAGATAGCATGTGACATGCTCTGGCGAAAAGGAATCAAGTGACTGCGAGAAAGGCCGTGTCCTAAAACCAAATTGCTAGTGCGCGCTGATACGTAGCGTGTAATGCAAGTTGCCCACAATGAGAGCACCAATCTGGGGAGACTGTCAAGGGTTTCTATATAGAACAGATAAAAAGCATAGTGTGTTCGCGTGTGCGCCAAAGGATAGGACGCACGCTTACTTGGAGCTGGTATGCCGGTGGGTCCTAGGTGGATAGTGAAGGGACCGTCTGGCGTGCCTAATAAGCGCCTATATGCGGAGGATGGAACTGGTTAGGTCTGATTTCGGAAATGGGCGTCTATTCAATAGTGCTAATGAATGGAAGGTTCTTACCTAAGACGGCGGGGATTTGCGCAATGGCTGCGGGGACCGCGAAATTAAGGAAGGGCACACCTGTAAGGAAGGGCTCACGTTAACAGATCGGCCGCGGGTGCGGAGCTATGTAAAAACCGCATGCAGTGGGGCAGCGCTTACCTTTGCGTTAAGGGTACCGCAATTACATTGGAGCCGCGTGCGCGGTCTCCGTGAATATGAAGTCCTAGGGCAAAAAAACAGAGCATGTACTACTTAGATTTGATGGCAGTATTTTTCAACAACTGCAAGGTGTGGCTATGGGGGCATGCTTCTCCCCCAGTTACGCCTTCCTCCATGTAGGCTGGTGGGAGGAGCATGTCCTACAGGTGGAACATAGCAATGCTTGGACAAATCATGTTGTTAAATGGTGGCGTTACATTGATGACATTTTTGTAATTTGGCATGGAACACAGGCTCAAGCTGAATCTTTTGTAGAGAATATCAACAGTAATTACATGAATTTAAACTTTACAGCACATATTGATAAACTTACAACTAATTTTTTGGACATCACGGTATACATCAACCAGGGCAAAATAGAAACCTGTCTCTATAGGAAACCCACAGCAGGAAATACATTGTTACACGCGACCAGTTTTCACCCACAAAACACTATCACCAGCATACCATACGGTGAATTTCTAAGAATATACAGGGCCTGTAGCTCGAGCAAAGACTTAGAGTACCATCAGAATGCAGCCAAGCAAAGGTTCATTGAAAGAGGGTATAATCCTAAAAAATTGCATATAGCTATCAGAGAGGCCAATAGCAAGGACAGGCAGTCACTGTTGAGTGGAAACAGTAGGAAAGCCACGCTAGAGGTCCCTTTGGATAATATCGTTTCTGAGAATGTTTCATCTAACAATGCAGATACCACACAGTGTAAGCTTATAACCACTTATAACAAGCAGGCCAATGCCATTAAATCCATCATCATCACACAATGGCCTATTGTTCTTACAGATACTACACTCAAGCAAATACTGCCTTATAGACCTAATCTGACCTTCCGTAAAGCATACTCTATGCACAATGTCCTAGTTAAAACAAGTCCAGAAATGGATATAAAAACGAGCTGGTTATCGCCGAAAAAAGGCTTCTACAAGTGTAGTTCTTGCCGTGCGTGCAAATTCGGAATAAATACCACCAGTTACTCCACGGCTTTCTCTGACACCTGTATAGAACTTAAAGGTCACTATACGTGTAGATGCGAATATGCTGTATATGTCTTACAGTGCCAGTGTGGGTTACGTTACATAGGCAGCACAAAACTGCAGGTATATGTACGTATATTACAACATCTACGCCCTTTTGTTAATTCAGACCCTGCGTACCCAGTGTCTCGACACTTTAAATTGGAACATAATAACAATCTTGATTGTCTTCAATATTTTGTGATCGACACTGTACCAGCCAACAAAAGAGGGGGTAATCGAGAAAAAAGCTAGGACAATTAGAATCAAGATACATTGTTGAACTCGATACCAAGTCCCCAGAGGGTCTTAACCTTGGCGAGGATTTACATAATTATCTGTAGCTTTGCACTACCGTCGAAAGGTTCAATGGTCTAGAATGTACATCATATTGGCTGTTTTCTGATTCACAACATAATGCTCATACTTGCAACATATGATGCTATTAGCCAAGATGTGGTTCCAATACATTAGCAGTTTATTATAAGGGGGCTCCCTTAGAACCAGATCAATGAGTCTCAATACCTTTTAATACGTTCACAAATCAAATTTATTATCTTTTTCATCTTCAGCTGCCATATGTATTTCACTCAATTTTTGCACTTTAGACACTTGTAAAATTTGCACACTTTTGCACTCATTTTGCACATTAGACTTGCACTTTGGAATAGCTTTCAATTTAACTGTGCGTAATACTTGAAGCCAATGAGGCTAACATACAATATATATCAAAAATGTTTACATCTCAGTATTTGCACAGACTATTTTACAGACATATTTATTGATTATTTATGTGGCATGGTGGTTGTTTTTAAAATCTTTATCAATGGTATTTTATAACGCATACAAGTATAGATTTTATCATTATTTTTAGCATATAAAATAACTGCATTTGTGTGTTTTATATTGTATATGCAATTATGGTGTATTTAGCTGTTAAATATATATATTCTTTTTGCGTACTGACCAATGTGGGGTACAAACTGCAAATACAGATTAAGCGGTCCCAATAATGCCATTTACAACTGTCAGAACTATGTACACTCTGTAGTTCTTAACCATTCAAGCCATAGTATTTTGAGTATTTTGTCTATTTCCATCGTGTTGCAGCCATGTTGTCACGTGACTGACAGGTATCCAATAAATCACTAACTTTCACGTAACGTGATCATGTGACCTTTGCACCAAACTGAAAATAAATTGCTACACTGGGCACTAAGCAAACGAAGTTGTCCGTATCTCTTCGAGTGCGCGAATGCACGTTGGAGTGGTAATTGGATATATATATATATATATGTGTCCTCTGATTACTTTTACTGAGTGGTCTTTGTTGTGATATATATATATATAACCCTATTTTTGAGTCTGGGGACTTCAATACATCCGGTACAACGCAATTCAAACCTAAGTCAGTGTTTAATCCAATAATGCTGCATGATAATTTGGATGTATTCAGTGATATCATTACCAGTCAATTGAAGGTTTTACATGTTTCCACATTAAATGACAAACGTAAATTCACTAAGCAAAACAGTTGTTATGTTCGTCTGATTAAGAGGGTGCAGCAAAATGATAACATAATTGTGCGTCAGTCCGACAAAGGGGGCAACGTGGTGTTGTGGCCACGAGAGCTCTATTTGGAGGAGGCAATGAGTCATCTGAATGACCGCAGCTGCTATAGGCATAGTGACATAACATCAGTAAAGACAGCAAGAAGTGAGTTCTACACAAAGCTGATGGCTTGGAAGAGTGCAGGGTTACTAAGTGGGGATGAATTTAAATTTCTAAAAAATGAGCATCCGGTAACCCCAGTCATATATTTCATCCCGAAAATTCACAAGAATAGTGAAAGGCCACCAGGCAGACCTATAATTTCTGCCCGTGGTAGCCTTATGGAGAATACCGCACGGTATATTGATTACTTCCTGCAAGAACATGTCAAGCGTCTGCCGTCTGATGTACAGGATACTGGTGACTTTTTAAGGAAAATTGAAAACGTGCAGTGGCAACATGACTACATGCTAATTACATTAGATGTCACCAGTTTGTATACAAGTATTAATCATAGGGACGGCATAAAAGCAGTGGAGTATTTCTTGAACACTAAACCCCTAGGAATGTTGAGCCACAACAAAATGATTATAACCATGATTTCTCTCTGCCTGAACAATAATTTTTTCCTCTTCCAAAATCAAATCTTCCAAAAGATCAGAGGAGTGGCAATGGGGGCCTGCTTCTCCCCTAGTTATGCCTGTTTGCATATGGGGCTTTGGGAGGAACAGGTCCTCCAGGCTAAGTTCACCGATGTGATTGGTGAACATGTGATAATGTGGCATCGTTACATCGATGATCTTTTCTGCATATGGAGGGGTAGTGAGGAGGAGGCCCAAGAATGTGTCAAACAGATTAACATCAACGACTTGAACCTACACTTTACATCCAGTATGAGCAAGGAAACTGTTAATTTTTTGGATGTCGAAATATTTGTGTGTAATAACAAGTTGGAGACGAGATTGCACCGTAAGCCTACGGCAGGCAATACGGTACTCCATGCCGCGAGTCATCATCCTGAACACCTGATTCGGAGCATCCCCTATGGGGGGATGCTTCGGATCAGGCGCATTTGCAGCATGGAAGATGACTGTGCTAAGGCGCAGGAAGCCTGCAGAGAGAGATTTTTGGCCAGGGGCTATAATGCTAACATCATTGATGCAGACATAAGAAAGACAAAATCATTACCAAGATCGACGGCACTGACTACCATCAAACAGCACACTGAGACACAAATTAGACCAGAAGGCAATATGGACCCTCCCAGATTGATTCTGACATATAATCGTCAACATGGGGCCATAAGAAAAATTGTCAATAAAAACTGGGCATTGGTCCGCAATGATCCAGTAATAGGTGGATCACTGCCTAAAGCCCCCAGCATCACATACAGAAAGGCACGCTCCATGAAAGATATGCTAGTCAAAAGCAACCCTGAGTTATCTACTAGAAGTAATTGGTTGCAGGCTGTAAATGGCTTTGTCAAATATTCTGCATGTAAGGCTTGCAGGTTTGGAAAGAACAGGTCCACCTACATGAGTCCTTTCCATCAACAGCCGGTTAAAATATAGAAAAAACTGTCCTGCAAAACTGAATTCGCAATCTAAGGGGGTCATTACGATGTCCGCCCGCCATCGCATTGGCAAAAGGGACCGCCCGCCATAGGTGCGGCGGTCCCGCTATACGAATTAGGATGCGCCCGCAATTGTCCCCCGAAGGCATTCTCCGCCTGTCTTTTTGCGGCAGGATCTCCGCCGCAAAAGACAGGCATCGTAATGCCCACGGCGGTGCCTGCACGGCACTGCTGTCATTGCCCCATTGTACCGTGTCCCGCAAGGCGGGCGGAAAAGGACCGCCTTGCGGGACCACGGCGGACGGTCTTTCCGTCCGCCACGGTACCATTCCCATTCCCACCGCCATCCTAATTTGGTGGTGGGAATATTCAGGTTGATGGCGGGCGGATCGCCACCGCCAGGCCGGCGGTCCTCACCGCCGGCCCGGCGGTGGCAATCCGCCCGCCATCGTAATGACCCCCTATGTGCTGGAGTGTTCTTGTGGCCTGCAATACGTGGGTAGTACCAGGTTGCAGGTCCACAAAAGGATACTCCAGCATATGAGGGCAATTACTAACAATGATGCTTCATACCCAGTGGCTAGGCATTTCAAAATCAAACATGGTAGCAGTCTGGACCAACTAAGTTATTTTGTGATAGATATGATCCCACCCCTCAGACGTGGAGGTAATCGAGAAGCTTTATTAAGAAAATTAGAGACCAGATACATCCTCGAGTTGGACACTAAGGTACCCAACGGGCTTAACTCAAGTTAGGATTTTTATACATGTCTGTGATTCCTCAGAAGATTGTATGTACACATTGGACAGGAATTTCATATAGTTCGCCTTAGTAAATTTATTTTAACCCACATAGTTTTAATCTCACTCTTTTATTGGCACTAGCACTTTAGGTCTTTATGAGATAGAGATTATTAGCACAACCCATTAGGGTGATAGGCTCATATACATGATATATTTAAGGCAAATGATTTTACCCAAGTACTATATACTTCTAATTTTAATTATTTATTTGTAAAATAAATAAATTAATTTTGATACAATATTTATATATATTTATTTGTGAAGTAAACAAAATACATTTATAGTACTGTAAAGTTCAAACAGTACCAGGCCATTGCTGGGGGAGTATGCCCACTTGGGCTCTATCCTTCTCTCCAATGGAATACAAATATGCTATGCATTGCAGTTTAGTTAGGTATTCTAAGGGCGCCAGCTTGGGCTGCCCTAGATGCTATTCCAAGATTAAGGGGCCGATTCCGATTCAGGCCGGAAATCTCTCCGACCGAGCCGGACCCGGAGAGATTTCCGACCGAATTGGACCCTAGCAGTCTGACCGAATGAGTACGATGCGCACGCATGCCATCGGACTCGATTCGGTCAGACTTTCATTGAAGTCAATGGGAGCCGGTCGTACAACGCGTACGCGGGCTCCCATTGACTCAATGGGTGCGAGGCGAACAAGGGCGCCCCCTACAGCGGGTACGCGTCGAAGCGACTCACGGCGTACATGCACAGGGTCCCCCCTGTGTGCGACTCACACGGCTATGCGTACAGGGGGTCCGACACGGACCCCCAAAGTCCGGCTCCGACTGCTCTTTCGAGCCGGACGGCGCAAGTCGGTCGGACTGCTCGAGGCGCACATCGTACTTGCCCGGCCGGGGAACGTCTCCATTGTGCGGTGCGCGTCGTGTCCGTGCGAGTTGGTCGGAGCGCTTCGGACCCGCAAACAAGTCAGTCGGCGATTTCGCGTGCGCTCGCATCGTACTCGCTCGGCCGGACGCACGTACGAATCTGTCGGGAATGAGGGCTCTGAATCGGTGCCCTACCGGCCGAGATCGGAATCGGCCCCTAAGTGTGTCTGGTGGATATAATTCAGAGGAGTAAGCAATTTACCAGTATTGTGTAAATTATCAAGTTATTGGGTAACTCTGTATGCCAAAATCAAATGTACTGTATCTATGCAAATCTCACGTAAAAATTCAAAAATGTTTCTTTAAAAAAAACAAAAGTAATGAATGAGATTGCTAAGTAGTTTCTCTATGTCTATTGTAGTTTTAGAGTTTTTTTTAACATGTGGTGTAGCACTGTCACTTTAAAAATGAGAAGTCTTGCCTCAATGCGTCATGTGATCAAGGCCCCTGGAGGGCTGAAACGCGTCATGGCGGATGTGCTGTAACTAAAGAATAAATACCTGCACAACAATCTGGGTCCGTGTCTGTCCATCTGTAACGAGGAGATTTTGGGACAAAATTCTTGCATATATATATTATCTACTGGCGGTCGCCAGTAGATAGTTATAGTTACAACCTATTATCCATAGGAAATCCGCGACATTCTATTTGAAATAACTCTCTTGCCGGTTGACGTATCTTCGCAAAATTTTCAAACTTTATGGCCCGTTCCGGTCCGCTCCTACCCTGAAAGTCTCGGGGATTCGTCAAGCGGGGGCCGAGAAAAAGGGGGGTCCCAAAACGCGTTTTCCCATGCAATTTTCCATAGGAAACTTTAGACACGGCTACAGCCCGAACTGCTGAACGGAATTACACCAAATTTGGCAAAGAGGTAGTTCTTGGTTCAGAAAGAACCCTTTTGTTAAATGGTGTAAATCCGTTCAGTAGTTGCTGAGAAAATCAAAAGTAAAAAGATAGTGATATCTAGGGCCGCGGATCCTCCCGAGCACGAGCTGGATGTTAATTGGCTGTCAGCTGGCTGTCAACATTCCGATTCAGGAAATGTTGGCAGCCATTTTGTCCCTCGGTAGAACCGAGGGACAGAAACAAGTGCGCAAAGCGCACAAAGGGGGCAGGGTAGAAACACCCTGACCCCTAGGTCTGCTCAGGGGTCCCACAAGGACCCCTGGGCAAAATTTTTTTTTTTTTTTAAATCGGCAGGATGCGCTCAGGGAGCGCGAACCCTGCCAAAAAAAAAATCGAAGCGGGTCTCCGCGCTCGATGTTAATTGGCCCCGGGTGGGCCAAGTCCCGGGGGCATGCTGGGGGGGTTAATTTTATGTGTGGGGGCCTCTAAGGGCCCCCAAGCCCCGGGGACCACCACCCCCAGGGCTTTATGTATAATGAAGCGGGAGGG
The DNA here is from genome assembly GCA_963921515.1 of Calotriton arnoldi. Classification (NCBI taxonomy): domain Eukaryota; kingdom Metazoa; phylum Chordata; class Amphibia; order Caudata; family Salamandridae; genus Calotriton; species Calotriton arnoldi. Next base: position 3,491,067 of record CAWUFW010000804.1, read on the forward strand.
CTCTGAGCCCTCCCGCAGCCCCGGGACCACCACCTCCCCGGGCTTCTTTTTAAAATTAAAAACCTGTGTGGGGGCTCCAGCCCCACATGCCCCGGGACCACCACCTCCCGGGGCACTAAGAAAAATTAAAATGGGGGTCCGTTTTGGACTCCCAAGCCCCGGGGACCACCACCTCCCGGGGCTGTGCACTGAATGGGAGGGGGCCGCGCGGCCCCCCTCCTGGAGCCCTTGATGGCCCTGGGGACCACCACCCCCAGGGCCGGCTCCTGCAGTGTCCCGGGGTGCCTACCCCCGGGACACTGCTGTTTGCAATGACAGGACGGGAGCCTCGCGGCTCCCGTTCTGTCATTGCAAACTTGCTTTGGATATTGGAGGAGAGAGCAGGAAACCTGCTCTCTCTTCCAATATCCAAAGCCGATTGCTTTCCACATGGGGAGCAGCATGTTAGCTGCTCCCCATGTGTAAGCAATGCCGGCTCCCGTAGGACACGGGGAGCCGGCGGGACTGTGGGGGTTTGGGGACCCCCACAGTCCCCAACGAGAGGCCAGGCCCCGGGGGATGGGGTCCCCGGGGCCATAAGTGGCCACGGAGGGGGCCACGCAGCTCCCTCCCCAAAGGAAAAAAAAAAAAAAAGTGCAAGGCCGGCCCCGGGGGATGGGGTCCCCGGGGCCTTAAATGGCCTGAGGAGGGGGCCACGCAGCCCCCTCCAAATACGAAAAAAAGAGGCCATGCCCCGGGGGATGGGGTCCCCGGGGCCAATACAGGCCCAGGGAAGGGGGCCACGCGGCCCCCTTCCCGTTTTTTTAATTTTATTTTAATAATAAAAAAAGGGGTAAGGCCCTGGGGGATGGGGTCCCCAGGGCCTAAAAATAGGAAAAAGGAAGGGGGGGCCACACAGCCCCCTTCAGGGGGAAAAAAAAAACGATCGGGCCCGCAGGCCCGCCCCTTCCTTCACCACTCTGCAAACACGCCCCTGGCGCGTTTGCAGAGGGGAACGAATTCCCTTGAATACTGGAGGTCCCTGGGGCCAACTAGCCCACCAGGAACCTCCAGTATGCGCCAGGGAGCTGCCTTGCAGAGAGGTGTACAAAGGCCACGCCCCTTTTACACCTCTCTGCAACACAGCTCTGTGGCGCTTTTGGAGGTTTATGGTGGGCTAGTTGCACCCCAGGGACCCTCAGGATTCAAGGGAGTTAATCCCCCGACTTAAAACGCGCCACGGGCGCGTTTGCACAGTGGTGAAGGGAGGGGGCGGGGCTTCAGGTGACATGTGTGCAAACAGGCCCCGTGGCTCATTTTAAGATGGGGAATTAAATCCCCTTCAATCCTGAGGGTCCCTGGGGGCCAACTAGCCCAACAGGTACGTCCAGAAAGCGCCACAGAGCTGCGTTGCAGAGAGGTGTAAAAGGGGTGTGGCCTCTGTACATGTCTCTGCAACGCAGCCCCTGGCGCATACTGGAGGTTCCTGGTGGGCTAGTTGGCCCGTAGGGACCCTCATGATTCAAGGGGACTTAATCCCCCAACTTAAAACGCGCCACGGGGCGCGTTTGCACAGATGTTACCTCAGGCCCCGCCCCTCCCTTCACCATTGTGCAAATATTCCTCTAAAATCAGCCGAAATCCGAATTCTGATTTACTCACCTGTTATCAGGAGAGACCTCAGTGCTGCATCTTTCAGCCCAGTACTGGTCCTGAAAAGTAATTTTAACCGTACTTACCGGTAATTTGAATTTCCTTCATAGGCTAACATTGACTGGTTTCACTTGGAAATTCTTCTAAGTGTGGAGTTTTGGAACTTTAAAATATTCCTCTAAAATCAGCCGAAATACGAATTCCGATTTACTCACCTGTTATCAGGAGAGACCTCAGTGCTGCATCTTTCAGCCCAGTACTGATCCTCAAAAGTAATTTTAACCGTACTTACCGGTAACTTGAATTTCCTTCCATAGGATATCATTGCCTGCTTTTTGCTGAAAAAGTTTCTAAGTGTTGATTTTTGAAACATACAAATATTCCTCTAAAATCAGCCGAAATCCGAATTCTGATTTACTCACCTGTTATCAGGAGAGACCTCAGTGCTGCATCTTTCAGCCCAGTACTGGTCCTGAAAAGTAATTTTAATCGTACTTACCAGTAACTTGAATTTCCTTCCATAGGCTAACATTGACTGGTTTCACTTGGAAATTCTTCTAAGTGTGGAGTTTTGGAACTTTAAAATATTCCTCTAAAATCAGCCAAAATACGAATTCCGATTTACTCACCTGTTATCAGGAGAGACCTCAGTGCTGCATCTTTCAGCCCAGTACTGATCCTCAAAAGTAATTTTAACCGTACTTACCGGTAACTTGAATTTCCTTCATAGGCTAACATTGACTGGTTTCACTTGGAAATTCTTCTAAGTGTGGAGTTTTGGAACTTTAAAATATTCCTCTAAAATAAGCCGAAATACGAATTCCGATTTACTCACCTGTTATCAGGAGAGACCTCAGTGCTGCATCTTTCAGCCCAGTACTGGTCCTGAAAAGTAATTTTAACCGTACTTACCGGTAACTTGAATTTCCTTCATAGGCTAACATTGACTGGTTTCACTTGGAAATTCTTCTAAGTGTGGAGTTTTGGAACTTTAAAATATTCCTCTAAAATCAGCCGAAATACGAATTCCGATTTACTCACCTGTTATCAGGAGAGACCTCAGTGCTGCATCTTTCAGCCCAGTACTGATCCTCAAAAGTAATTTTTACCGTACTTACCAGTAACTTGAATTTCCTTCCATAGGATATCATTGCCTGCTTTTGCTGAAAAGTTTCTAAGTGTTGATTTTTGAAACATACAAATATTCCTCTAAAATCAGCCGAAATCCGAATTCTGATTTACTCACCTGTTATCAGGAGAGACCTCAGTGCTGCATCTTTCAGCCCAGTACTGGTCCTGAAAAGTAATTTTAAACGTACTTACCAGTAACTTGAATTTCCTTCCATAGGCTAACATTGACTGGTTTCACTTGGAAATTCTTCTAAGTGTGGAGTTTTGGAACTTTAAAATATTCCTCTAAAATCAGCCGAAATCCGAATTACGATTTACTCACCTGTTATCAGGAGAGACCTCAGTGCTGCATCTTTCAGCCCAGTACTGGTCCTGAAAAGTAATTTTAACCGTACTTACCGGTAACTTGAATTTCCTTCATAGGCTAACATTGACTGGTTTCACTTGGAAATTCTTTTGTGTGGAGTTTTGGAACTTTAAAATATTCCTCTAAAATCAGCCGAAATACGAATTCCGATTTACTCACCTGTTATCAGGAGAGACCTCAGTGCTGCATCTTTCAGCCCAGTACTGGTCCTGAAAAGTAATTTTAATCGTACTTACCAGTAACTTGAATTTCCTTCCATAGGCTAACATTGACTGGTTTCACTTGGAAATTCTTCTAAGTGTGGAGTTTTGGAACTTTAAAATATTCCTCTAAAATCAGCCGAAATCCGAATTCCGATTTACTCACCTGTTATCAGGAGAGACCTCAGTGCTGCATCTTTCAGCCCAGTACTGATCCTCAAAAGTAATTTTAACCGTACTTACCGGTAACTTGAATTTCCTTCATAGGCTAACATTGACTGGTTTCACTTGGAAATTCTTCTAAGTGTGGAGTTTTGGAACTTTAAAATATTCCTCTAAAATAAGCCGAAATACGAATTCCGATTTACTAACCTGTTATCAGGAGAGACCTCAGTGCTGCATCTTTCAGCCCAGTACTGATCCTGAAAAGTAATTTTAACCGTACTTACCAGTAACTTGAATTTCCTTCCATAGGATATCATTGTCTGGTTTTCAGCAGAAAAGTTTCAAAGTGTCGATTTTCACAAACTACAAATATTCCTAAAAAATCGCCTGTATGACTTAAACGCATTCTTTCAACTGTTTACAGGAGATGCACCAGTGCTGGATCCAGGATCCAACACTGAGTAAGAAAAAGTAACGATAACAGTTTTTAACTTCTAAGTGAATTTCCTTCCATAGGATAACATTGGTGATTCTATGAGAAAAAGTTTCTAAGTGTGAACTTTTAAAGTACAATAATATTCCTTAAAAATCAGGACTGTAACCAAAACGCTTTTGCTCAACTGTTTACAGGAGATGTCCCAGGACTGAATCTAGGATCCAGTAATGTGGTTAGAAAAGTAATCCATAAAGTAACTAATTGCATTTAACTAGAAATTCACATTGAGCTGAATGTTGCATTGTGTTTGAAAATGTGTTGCCCATTGCAACAACTGTAACTACTGTACTTAAAAGTCTATTGCCTATGTGCAAAGTAATTAAACTAAAGTAATTCATTCTGAGAAAGTATTTTTTGTAATGTAATGTATAATGTAATTACAATGTAATTTAAAAATAAAATATGTAAAAAAAAATTGTTTCTAAAAAATTTGGAAATCAGTATGAAAAAAATTTATATAACAATTAATACATTTAAAAATTGTCATTTACAAATCCTTTGAACTTCACTGAAAAAACTGTAGGTTTCAGACATGTTATAGTTACAAATTAGCATTTAAAAAACCTTTGAAATTCACTGAAAAAACCATAGGTTTCAGGGACGTTATAGTTACAAATTAGCATTTAAAAAACCTTTGAAATTCACTGAAAAAACCATAGGTTTTAGGGACAGTTATAGTTAGTTGGACATTGCACTCGTACAAAACCCGTGAAATTCCCCGTTATAGTTAGTCCAGCTAACTATAACTCGCGCCCCGCAATGCACTGCTGATGACGTCACATATTACATCACTCATGACATGGTCAGTGACATCACTGATGACATCACTGATGACATCTCAAATGACATCACTGATGACATCATCCACGTGATAATCTCATGCACCTCCTCACACCCTAATATAACCTTTGATACACCCACTCTAAATTACAGACTGCCATTCGCAAAACCATAGACACTCCAACACCAATAACTACATACCCACTCACTGATTCTTAGGTCTACGCACACATCCACTCACTCACCCGTACAGTCACTCATACTTACGGTCACTCAGTACAGGACTATCATATGCACTCATACTCCTATATAGACACTCAAACACCGCCACTCATCCATAGAGGTACTCACACACCTAGTCAGTCATGCAAATAATTAAACACACTACCATTTACTCACCTATACAGTTATACACACACCAGCTCACTTACTCATACAAATAGTAGCACATTCTTACGCTCTTATACAATCACTGATACAAGCACACACTCATCCATACAGCCACTATCACAATCACTCACTCTCGCTTATAGCTATTTATATACTCCAACACACATATATACTGCCTTTCACATATGTAGTTACTCACACATGTACCACTGGGACATACATTCACTCACTAACACACTCTTACACACACTTACCCACCCATACAGTCTATCACAGTTGCACTCTTGAAACCATCCACCCAGTGAATCACCCACTCACACATCTATGCACAGAGTTGCACACACCCCTCCCACACAAACACTCAGGCACCCATACAGATACTCAGACAAGCATTCAATAACTCATATAGACACTCATGTAGCTATTCACAAACACATGCAGCCACTTACACAGCAACAGACAGACGGATACAGACATTCACCCAGTTTAGTCACTAACCCATGCATTCAGTAAGATACGTTAAATCACTCACTTATAGAGTCAGTCACGCACCTACTAAATCATCCATACAGACACTTACACACCCACTCATTCTTCAATACGTCTTTTCCTATATATATTAAAAATATTTAAACTTTACAGAAACACACAGTCACTGGATGATGTCATCAGTGATGTCATCAGTGATGTCATTTGAGATGTCATCAGTGATGTCATCAGTGATGTCACTGACCATGTCATGAGTGATGTAATATGTGACGTCATCAGCAGTGCATTGCGGGGCGCGAGTTATAGTTAGCTGGACTAACTATAACGGGGGAATTTCACGGGTTTTGTACGAGTGCAATGTCCAACTAACTATAACTGTCCCTAAAACCTATGGTTTTTTCAGTGAATTTCAAAGGTTTTTTAAATGCTAATTTGTAACTATAACGTCCCTGAAACCTATGTTTTTTTCAGTGAATATATATATATATATATATATATATGTATATATATATATATATATATATATATATTGGGTATAGGAATATTGGGTATACATATATATATATATATATATATATATATATATATATATGTATACCCAATATTCCTTCACAACAAAGGATGACAACGCTGCGTGTGGTTGCTCATAGTTTTATTAATGTCTAGCCACCAACCAAGTGAACAAGGCTGGTTACTGCCGAAACATGTACGATGGTGGCCAGACATTAATAAAACTGTGAACAACCACACGCAGCATCCTCATCCTTTGTTTTGAAGGTATATCGGGCATTTAACGGACTGTTGTGCTGTGTTCGAAGAGACGACGCGTCCTTCATTCTGGTGCATGGTGGCAGTCATCAACAACACATTGAATAAGGAATATATACATATATATATATACTCACTGAAAAAACCATAGGTTTTAGGGATAGTTATAGTTAGTTGGACATTTCACTCGTACAAAACCCGTGAAATTCCCCCGTTATAGTTAGTTCAGCTAACTATAACTCGCGCCCCCGCAATGCACTGCTGATGACGTCACATATTACATCACTCATGACATGGTCAGTGACATCACTGATGACATCACTGATGACATCTCAAATGACATCACTAATGACATCATCCAGTGACTGTGTGTTTCTATAAAGTTTAAATATGTTTAATATATATGCCAAGGTGTATTGAAGAATGAGTGGGTGTATAAGTGTCTGGATGGATGATTTAGTAGGTGCGTGACTGACTCTATAAGTGAGTGATTAAACGTATCTTACTGAATGCATGGGTTAGTGACTAAACTGTGTGAATGTCTGTATCCGTCTGTCTGTTGGTGTGTAAGCGGTTGCATGGGTTTGCGAATAGCTACATGAGTGTCTACATGGGTTATTGATTGGTTGTCTGAGTATCTGTATGGGTGCCTGAGTGTTTGTGTGGGTGGGGTGTGTGTGAGTGCGCATAGATGTGTGAGTGGGTGATTCACTGGGTGCATGGTTTCAAGAGTGCATCTGTGATGGACTGTATGGGTGGGTGAGTGTGTGTATGGGTGTGTTAGTGAGTGAATGTATATCTTAGTGGTACATGTGTGAGTAACTAATATGTCAAAGGCAGTATATATGTGTGTTGGAGTATATAAATGGCTATAAGTGAGAGTGTGTGATTGTGAGAGTGGCTGTATGGATGAGTGTGTACTTGTATCAGTGATTGTATAAGAGCGTAAGAATGTGCTAGTATTTGTATGAGTAAGTGAGCTGGTGTGTGTATAACTGTATAGGTGAGTAAATGGCAGTGTGATTAATTATTTGCATGACTGACTAGGTGTGTGAGTACCTCTATGGATGAGTGGTGGTGTGTGAGTGTCTATGTAGGTGTATAAGTGCATATGAAAGTCCTGTACTGAGTGACCGTAAGTATCAGTGACTGTAGAGGTGAGTGAGTGGATGTGTGTGTAGACCTAAGAATCAGTGAGTGTGTATGTAGTTATTGGTGTTGGAGTGTCTATGGTTTTGACAATGGCAGTCTGTAATTTACAGTGGATGTATCAAAAGTTATATTAGGGTGTGAGAAGATGCATCAAATTATCACATGGATGATGTCATCAGTGATGTCATTTGAGATGTCATCAGTGATGTCATCAGTAATGTCACTGACCATGTCATGAGTGATGTAATATGTGACGTCATCAGCAGTGCATTGCGGGGCGCGAGTTATAGTTAGCTGAACTAACTATAACGGGGAATTTCACGGGTTTTGTACGAGTGAAATGTCCAACTAACTATAACTTTCCCTAAAACCTATGGTTTTTTCAGTGAATTTCTAAGGTTTTTTAAATGCTAATTTAACTATAACGTGCCTGAAACCTATGGTTTTTTCAGTGAATATATATATATACTGATACCAATAACATAACATTTTTAAAAACAAACTGTTCTAATTAAATTAAAAAGTTAAACAACTTAAAATCCTTTACATTTAGTCAAAAGTATTTTACACATTACAAATATTAATATTTGAAAATATTATAATTTTAAATAATCAAAAACATAATAATATACATTATAACAATATAATTTTTTTTATAAAATATACATTTTAATACATATACTATTCCCACTACAATTTATAGAAAACCACACAAACTATTAAAGTAAATATATACAACATTTACTACTCCCGCTTCACGCAACATAAAAATAATAAAACTGGATAAAATTTACAAATTTCCCTCCAATAAATGCAACAATAGTAAAAGTGTTGCATTGCAGATAGGCAATATTTACTATACCCACTCCAGCCAGTACAACAGTAGGTAAACTGTTGAAGTGCAGAGGGGTGAAATTTACTATTTCCACACCAGTTAGTACAAAAGTAGGGAAAATGTTGGATTCTGGAGGGGCAAAATTTACTATTCCCACTGCAGTGAATGCAACAGTAGCGAAAGTGTTGGATTGAGGAGGAGTAACATTTTCTATTCCCACTCCAATAAGTGCAACAGTAGGGAAAGTGCTGGATAGTGAAGGGGTAAAATTTACTATTTCCACTCCACTTAATACAACAGTAGGGAAAGTGTTGGTTTGCGGTGGGGTAAAAGTTACAATTCCCACTCAAATAAATGCAATAGAAGGGAAAGTGTTGGATAGCGGAGGGGTAAAATGTACTATTCCCGCTCCAGCCAGTCTAACATTAAAAACAAACAAAATATCTTGAACAAAATACAATTATTTAAAAAACAAAGTAAATAAAAAAAATATTATGAAAACTAAAATACAAATATATTTTATATAAATTTAAAAAAAAATAAAACATATTACAATCCTAAATATATATAACAAATACCTACACATTTTATTAAAAATAAAATACAAAAACAAATTTCCTACAAATAAATATTTGTATTTACAAATTAGTTATTAACAAAAACATTATTTATTACATACATTTAAATTAGTTACTTCCCACCCTAAAACTCACAACCTACACCTAAAAGTTAATTTGAATTTTTTTTTTTACACTATTATTATAAATATTTTTTAACAAACTAATTACCATTAATTATTAATTAATTATAATTAATGCACTTCCCACAATATACCCCCACAAGACACTCATAAAATTTAACAGTACATTATTTGCACAATTAACTTAATTAATTATTAAATTAATAATTAATATTCATTTAAAAAAGGTATTAATTGCTTAAAATTAATTTACTACCCGCCCCTTACCCCTACAAAACCCACAACCCACATCTAAAATCTAACAAAAAGGTAAATGCATAATTAACATAATTAATTATCAATTAAACAAATATTATTAATTAAAAATTAAATAGTAATTTATTAAAATTAATTAACTTCCCACCCTTTACCCCTATAAACCCCAAAACTCACATCTAACGGCCTGATTACGATGTCGTTCGGAAGGCCTCCGAATCGGATTTGGGTTTCCCGGATCCCATTCGTAGCCCTTGTTTCCGACCGAATCGTACACAGGTCCGAACGACCAAGTACGATGCATAGATCGTGTACGTGTCGACCGAATTGTTTCCGCAACCCGATCCTGTCCATACGACTCGTTCGTAGTCGAATCGTGCCGCACAATGGAGCCGGATTCCGGCTGAGTGAGTACTATGCACGATTCAGACAGCTGCATCGACTCGGTCTTAGCGAGACGAAACGGCTGTCGGAATCGTACTTCGGGGGGCCCGCCACAGGGTGTACGCTTTTCCCCACCCACCCCTTTTTGCTATGGGAGCCTGTGTACGCGTCCAGTATACAGGCTCCCATAGAGTTTAATGGGAATCCGAGCGAACTGAGTCCGTAAGCACACGGATGCATCGTACTCGCTCACTCGGACTCCCAGAGCACAATTCGCTTGGAAAGCCCTCCGGATCAGAGTCGTACGGAGGGCTTTCCTAGCGAGATTGTAATCGGACCCCAAAATGTAACTTAAAAAAAAATTAATTACACAATTAAAAAAATTAACTTTCAATTAAATGCCTAATAGTATTTAACAACTGAGGGGTCGATTCCAATCTGGGTCGGAAAGCTCTCCGACCGATCCGGATCCGCATTGTTTTCCGACAGAGCCGGACCCCTGCAGTCCGACCGAGCGAGTACGATGTGGCCGTATGCTGCCGGACTCGGTTCGGTCGGACTCCCATTGAAGTCAATGGGAGCCGGTCGTATGACGTGTACATGGGCTCCCATTGACTCAATGGGTACGTTGCGCACAAGGGGGCCCCCTGTAGTGGGTACGCATTGGTGCCATCCGCACCGTACACGCATGTATAGGGGGACCCATGGGTACCCCCTGTGTCCGACTCGTACGGCTACGGGTGAAGGGGGGTCCGGCACGGACCCCCGAAGTCCGCTTCAGAGAGCTTTTTCGTGTCGGAGGCTCCGACTCGATCCGGCTGTCCGGATCGTGCATCGTACTGGCTCGGTCGTAAAACGTCTCCATTGCGCGGTACGAATCGAAGTGCGAACGAAGTCGGACGGAGCGGTTCGGACCCGAAACGAAGTCGGTCGACAATTTCGCGTTCAATCGCATCGTACTTGCTCGCTCGGACGACTGTACGAATCGGTCGGGGAAACTGCGTTCGGCTCGTATTTTTTCCGGACGAATCGTATTCGGTGCGCTTCCGGCCGGGATCGGAATCGGCCCCTGATTATTATTTAATTAAAATTAATTTGCTTCCCACCCTTAACCCCTATAAACCCCTCAACCCACACCTAAAAAAATGTTATTAAACAATTAACATAAATAATTATACATTAATTAATTAATATTAATTAACAAATTATTAATTAATTAAAAATAAATTACTTCCCACCCTTTACCTCATAAGCACACAACCAGCACCTAAAAAACAAAATTACATAATTAACATAATTAATAATAAATAAATAAATTAATTAATATTAATTAACAACTAATTATTAAGTAATTAAAATTAAATTACCTCCCACCCTTCACCCCTATAAACCCCACAACCTGCCCATAAAATGTACCCCAAAAATTAAAAACACGACTAACATAAATAAATATCAATTAAATAAATGATATTAAATAAAACAATAATCACTAATTTATTATAATTAAATTACTTCCCACCCTATATCCCTATAAACCTGCAGCCCACTAAGGAACTAAAAAACACAAAATGTAATTAAATTTAATTTAATAATTACAAAAAATATAACACATATAACAAAAAACATAAACAATAATTGTACAAATTAAATACATCATATACATTTAAAATATATAGTAAAATACATAACAATAATTAAAAAACGATATTTTAAACAACTATATTTTTGCAAACAATATTAATGACTGATATTTTAAAAATCGTCATTACTTACTTTAAAATCGATATTCTTGACATCGATATTCTTGCTGACGATATTTTCATATCACAGTATTGTAGACGCAATATTTTGGTATGGGGATATTTTTTCCGATATTTTCCTGAATACCATATGGGGCCAGGCTGACAGCTTATGTTCTGACTGTTCCGAACGACCCAACCGCGAGCTGACCGAACAATGCTTGTTAAATCCCACCGAATCGTTTGGAACACAATCCATCTGAGCAAATCGTCCGGAAACAAGCCCGATGAGACCGACTTGTTCAGAAACGCTGAAGATTCTGTTAGGAATCAGACTCGGTTAACCCCACGAACAGATGACGATGCATCTGATGCGGTTACTGAACCATGTCTTTTTGTGTTACAAATGGCAAGTGGAAAATGTCAAAAACAGTATAAACAAGCATTAGCAACGCCAGAAAAAAGAAATAAAAAAATTTGCCACACCCACCAATCCACCTATATAAAGGGCCAAACACATGACCATGTTCATTTGCTCTAACACAACTGCTGCCAGGTATCAGAAGTCTATCCACATTCCCTGCTCTCTGCCTCACACAGCCACACTTCACCCACCTCACAACTTGCATAGATTTCCTTTTTTTAAAAATCTTACACACACACTCTTTTTTATATTCACACTCACCCTCACCTTCACAGTCACCCTCACATTCACACTCACCCCCACCATGGCCCCAAGGAAGCAGCAAAGGTTCACAGATAAGGAGTTGGAAGTACTTATAGATGGAATACTCAGAGTAGAGCCACAGTTATTTGGGAACCAAGTCCAACAGACCCCCCTGTCTCAGAGAAATAGGATGTGGGACAGGATAGTCAACAAGGTGAACGCTCAAGCACCTTGCCTGTGCACAATGGATGATATCAGGAACAGGTACTATGATGTGTGACGGAGGGTCAAAAAACTGATGGGCAGAGAACACGCCCAGAGCCAGCAGTCAGGCGGTGGCCCTCCTGCACCACCCGTGCACTACACTTCCTGGGAGGGGAAGGTACGTGACATCCTTCTGCCAGAGGGCGTCTGTGGAATCACAGGAGCACCAGGGTCTGGTGAGTACTCACTGCACATTCCAATATTGTTACCATTTACACATCGATAGACATCACTGTCAAGGATACAGTGATAAAAATTACTGTTTCCAACATTTCTAAAAACTAGAGTAAATGAGCAGGTGATGTGTATGCAATATTGACTAACAACATACCTGCAATGAAAATTAAAAGTCATTAAATTCAAACCATGTACATACTACTTACAAACTCACAGCAAGGTTTTGTGCTCCCAACAACAATCACCAGCATCAGCCATCTTGTCAGCACAGTTACACACACTCTCAGGGAAGCTGAGTCACAGGTAGGCTGGTTGGGAAGACTGGGAAGGTGGGTGTGGGCACAGGCCTGATGGGAGGTTTAGTCACAGTAAACACTCCTCCTCCCACACAGACCAACAGGCCCACCAGGAACCTTGCTTGCCTGACAGGGAGTGGAAATGTACTGGCAAGATGGCTGACACTGCTGCATGGTGTTGAACTTGAAGGCAAATACCATCATGGCCCTGTGCCACAAACACCAGGCCCCAGGGTCAGCCATCTTCCCAGTACATTTCCATTAACTCTCAGGGACTGCATAGTTACAGGGGTGTTGTATGGGCTGCCTGGCAACGTGTGTGGAGGATAGGGCATGATGGGAGTTGAAGTCAGTGCAAACACTTCTCCTCCCACCCAGTACAAACAGACATACAGGAAGCATACTTACCTGATAGAGAGTGGAAATGTACTTACAAAACGGCTGACACTGTGGACTGGTGTCTGGACAACTACGCCCTACTGGGAGTGGTGGACAAATAGGCACCAGTCATCAGTGACAGACATCTTGCAAGCACATCCCCACTCACTGTCAGGGAAGCTGAGTTGCAGGTAGGTTTTTGGTGCTGGGTGGGAAGGTGTGTGGGGGGACAAGGCCTGATGGGAGTTCTAGCCATTGCAAATACTCATCCTCCCAAACATCCCTGCTAACTCCCCTGTGTCTATGCTTACCTCATAGTGAGGGGAAGTGTACTGGCAAGGTGTGATGCAGCGGAAAGTGGCTTTGCCACATTTCACCATCAGGAAACAATTTTAACACATAGGGGTCGATTCCGATTCGGGCCGGAAATTTCTCCGACCGAGCCGGACCCGGAGAGATTTCCGACCGAATCGGACCCGTGCAGTCCGACCGAACGAGTACGATGCGTCCGTATGTTATCGGACTCGAAGTCGGTCGGACTCCCATTGATGTCAATGGGAGCCGGTCGCACAACGCGTACGCGGGCTCCCATTGACTCAATGGGTGCGAAGTCGGACAAGGGCGCCCCTACAGCGGGTACGCGGCGAAGCGATTCGCGCCGTACACGCACAGGTAGGGGGGACCCATGGGTCCCCCTGTGTGCGACTCGCGCGGCTACGCGTACAGGGGGTCCGACACGGACCCCCAAAGTACGGCTCCGACAGCTCTTTCGAGCCGGAGTGCGCGGCTCGGTCGGACTGCTCGCGGCGCGCATCGTACTTACCCGGCCGGGAAACGTCTCCATTGCGCGGTGCGAGTCGAGTCCGAGCGAGTCGGTCGGAGCGGTTCGAGCCGGGAGCGAGTCGGTCGGAGCGGTCGGGACGCCCGGACGAGTCGGTCGGCGATTTCGCATCGTACTCGCTCGGCCGGACCCGCGTACGGTTCGGTCGGGAAACAGGGCTCCGAATCGGATCCGGTAAAGCCGAATCCGATTCGGAGCCCTACCGGCCGAGATCGGAATCGGCCCCATAGCCGTCCTTTTCACGCTGCATGAGTTTAAAACAAGACACCAATACTTATGTTATCTATGTGGTCCTCTCTTTCCGATGGACCTTTGAGAGATGTTAGGGATTGGCAAAAGATTGACAGAATCCTAACTTATGAGGACCTAAACAAAGAAATAATTCATTCAATATAACAAAAATGACATTAATAATGACAAACTCTGATTTCATATCAATATGCTTTTATCTAAATTAATGTGAATGCTCATCAGGTACAATACAGCTTGAATCATAGATCACCGCACAAGAGAAAAAACAACACAGTAATTCAAAATAACATCCCAAAACCGTGTCATGAGGGAGTGGATAGGCGAAGAGACAAAAGAGTAAAGAACATTTGCAAAATAAGATTAATGCAAATTCAGAATATCATACGAACCTAGACATAAGTATAGCACGCAGTGCTAATAGTCTGAAGAGCTACCCTCTGGCCAGAAGAGTAAGCTGAGGCATCCTCAAGAAGGTATGAGGAGAAAAGTTAAAGATTCAGGATCAGCAGAACAACAGCCAGCCAGTTAAATTTAGGAAACAGCAAACACGGCTCTCTCCTCTCGCAAAGTCAAAGTCTCTCTCTCACGAACCTAACCTAAAAAGTTCTAACACTAGTAATTATACCCTAATTCACTAAAGATCCAACCCCCATGTATCAAAACCCCAAAATCCTCAAATCCAATTGGACTAGGCCAGGGGGTGTCTGATCACTCCACTTGCAGTGCACCTGACTTTCAACAGATCCTTTGTCTATGGAGAACTTTCGTCATTGTCCTTCAGCAGAGGAAACTCTGAAAATCTCTCCCACGGCTTGCACATTTCTCCAACTCGCTAATGTATCAAAATCGCAGCATAAGTGTTCACATACTCTGGTCGGCAAGGAAATTCCATTAATAACGTTCATTACTTCCTCCACACAGCCTTGGCCATCAGGAACTCACGAAAGACAAAATACTTTTTTTGTTGCAGCCTACGTTTTAGAAAGCAAATTAAACCTAAAAAGACTCTTGAGGCCTTCTCTGTAGAACAGTAAAATGTGCTTTTTTCTCTAGGAAAAACAAATATACATGTGATTATCATTGTAACTATAAAACTTCATTATTAATGCTCTATTAATGCTTTGCATTTCTCTTCACCTTATGTACATTATTTTCAGTCAGTGAAAAGGAAAATGTCATGTCTCTTTTAAACTTGTGGCTTCTATCATTATTTTCTTTGGCTGTTATTTCTGCATTAGTCATTTACATTTGCGGCCTACTAGAAAAGCACTGGAAATACTGATTTCTTTCCAGCACGCATTTGCTCAATTCCATCTCCCCGTTTTTAGTTTATCACTGTTAATTTTCACACAACTTTGTTAATAATCCACACATGAGAATTTTGATCCGAGCAGGTTTTATTTCGCAAAACCCTGCTCCATCAGGTGGCTGACACTGGTGACTGGTGTTGATCTTGATGCCAACTCCCATCAAGGCCTTGTGCACCAAACACCATGCAACTGTGTCAGCCATCTTGTTAGTACACTTCCATTCACTGTCAGGTAGCCATTGGCCCAGATGAGCTTGTCTGTTCTGGTTGGGAGAAGCAGTGTTTTCTGTCACTACAACTACCATCAGGCTCTGTCAGACACACAACTTCCTACTCATCCCCAATAGCTTACCTGGGACTCTGCTTTCCTGACAGTGAGTGGCAATGTGCTGCCAAGATGGCTGACACTGGGGACTCTGACAACACGCAACATTGTCAGACATCTTGATAGTTCATTGTCACTCACTGTGAGGTAGGCATAGTTACAGGTGTGCTTTTTGGGCTGGCTGGAAAGGTGTGTGGGGGACAGGGCCTGATAAGACATGGAATCAGTGCAAAGAATACTCATTCCAAACTGCACAAGACTATCTTGAACTATGCTTATATGACAGTAAGTGGAAACATACTAGCAATATGGCTCACACTGGGGACTGGTGTGTGGACAACAAAGCACTAATGTTAATTGTGCCCAACTCAGACACCAGGCACAAGTGTCACACATACTGATAATACATTTCCAACACTATCATGAAACCATACTGCCATGTGGTCAGTTTCCTCAGGGTGGAAAGAGTGTGTTTTGACAGAGCCTGATTGGAGTTGGAGTAATGGCCACCCATCCCAACCACTTCATCTGGGCCTATCTGTACCTGACAGTGACTGGAAGTGCACTAGCAAGATGCCTGACACTGTTACATGGTGTTTGGGGCACCAGGCCTTGTTGGGATTTGGATTCAAGTTTAACACCATGCACAAGCTCAAGATTCCTTGCTAGTACACTTTCCCTCACTCCCAGTTAGCCATAGTCTCAGAGGAGTTAGCTGGGCTGGGTGGGAGGAGGAGTATTTGTAATGGCTACAACTCACATCAGGCCCTGTCCATCATACACCTACCCACCCACCACAAACAGCACAACAGGAACTAAGCTAACACACAGTGTCTCAAAATGTACTAGCTGAATGCATGACACTGGACACTGGTCTCTGACTTTCACTCAACTACCAACATGTCCTTGTGCTACAAACACCATGCACCAGTGTCAGACAGCTATGTCAGTACATATCCACTCACTCTCAGGAAACCATATTTCCAGGGGTGCTGTTGTGCACAGTGGAAAGAGTGTGTGTAGTACAGGGCCTGATGGGAGATCTGGCCATTGAAAACACTCCTCCTCCCACCCAGCCCTACAGGCCCACCATGAAGCATGCTTAGCTGACAGTGAGTGCAAATGTAACATCAAAATGCCTGAGAGTGGAGACTGGTGTGTAGAGCACAAGGCCATTAGTGGAGTTGTTGTAAAGTCAAACACTAGTGCCCAGTGTCAGGCATCCTGCAGGTACATTTAGACACTTAGGGCCCGATTCTGATGCGGGTTGAAAAAGCTTCCCGACCGAGGGCCTGATTCTGATGCGGTTAGGAAGGCCTCCTAACGGCATTTGCTCCTTCCAAATCGGATCGGGAACGTGTCTTCCCGACCGAGGGCCCAATTCTGATGCGGTTAGGAACAAATGTTCCCATTGAAGTCAATGGGAGTTCAACCAAATCGTATCTGGAAGCATCCGGATGCATCCTACTCCGCCGGTCGGACTTTCCCGATCCGAGTGGGTCGGACACCATTTCCCAACCGATTCGGTCGGGAAGCTTTTCCAACCCGCATCAGAATCGGCCCCACTGTGTGGTAAGCCTAAGTCCTGTTGGGCTGGTTGCGCTAGGCGGGAAGGTGTATGTAGGACAGGGCCTGGTGGGAGACGGAGTCAGTGAAAACACTCCTCATACAACACAAACTAAACAGTTCAACTGGGACTATGGCTACATGACAGTCAAGGGATGTGTACTAGCAAGATGGCTTACACTGGGGACTGATGTCTGAACCTATCACAACTACCACATTTGCCCCTGGGCTACAAACACCAGGCACCAGTGACAAAAAACTTGCAAGGTACACTCACCAAATTTGTCTGGGCAACACTCTTCCTGGTGGCCTCTTGGGGCTGGGTGGGAGGAGGAGTGTAAGTTTCACAATTAGAGCACAAGCACATAAACCACACTTCATCAAAGTTAATTGACACAAAATGGCAGAAAGTCGAGTGTGAGAACTTTATTTATTTATTTATTTAAAGAGTTTTATATAGCGCTGGCTAGACCCGAAGGTATCAGAGCGCTTTACATAAGGTTCCACATAGTTGCAAACTTACATCAGTTACAAGTTACCAATGATACCAGTAAAAACATTTAAGGAGCATAGAAGAAAAGGATAGTGGAGTGAGAAGAGTAAGGGGGTAAGGGGAAAAAGGGGTAGGGTATAGATACGACGGAGAGACGAAGGGAAAGTCTGCCCAAGGTCCGGCTGGGTAGGTGACGGCCAAGGGGGAATCCGCAGCCCATCTCCTCTTCTGCTATCAGGTAGCTCCACCGGGCATCGGTCAAATAGCTAGGTCTCAACAGAAAAACATTAAAGGGATAGAAGGCAAGAAGAAGGGAGCGTAGAGGGGGAAGGGGGTAGGGTGAAGGGGTAGGAGGGAGATATGACAGAGAGACGAAGGAACGTCTGCCCAAAGTCCGGCTGGGTAGGTGACGGCCGAGTGGGGATCCACAGCCCATCTCCTCTTCAGCTAACAGGTAGCTCCACCGGGCATCGGTCAAATGGCAGGGTCTCCACGGTCGAGGGAAAGTTCGAAGAGTACATGTCCTAGCGGGAGAGCAGGATCAAGGTCAGGTGAGGGATGTGGTTAAGATCAGGTCGATGACCAGTTCTATTGTCCAGGAGTGGTGGAGCATCGTGGAGAGACCCACTGAGGTGGCCATCTTGAGGTCAGGCAGGGGGGTTTTGACCTTGGTGTTAAGTTCAGTCGGTCCCCAAAATTCTCAATGACTCAAAAGCATAGGGGGTGCAATCAATGCAGTGAGGCGGCAGGAGGACAGGGCCAGTGTCTGCATGTCTTCAGAGGGGGTGAGTGATGCCTCCAGAGTCATTCTCGCATAGTCAGGGAGCAAATCTGGGTCATCCTCATAGATCTGGACAGTAGATACAATTTCCATTCTATTATGTGGCATTTACGCCGTAGATGCAAAGCGGGGGGATTCCTTTATGGTGTAGCTAAGACCCCAGACGCCAATCTACTGCAGGCGCCATTTTGGAACCAGGCGCATTTCTTAAGAGGCACTTCATACAAACATTTTTGCCCAAAAGATCTAGATGAGGGCATGGACAGGAGCCCCCAGCCTCCCGGGGTCACCCTCGGGACTCCCGGTGCTCCCGGGGATGGGATGAACCGGGCACTACCTTATGGCAGAATCAATTGAGAGCATAGTCAAATGGAGATGCTGTGACCTGACAGAAATTGGTCTTGCTATGAAGCGCTCCTCAGGAAAAGCAGGCGCAGTATCTCAGGCTCAGCTCTCACGTCTGCAACACAGTGCTCGGCACCCCCAGAAGTCATAAACCGATTCACATCGTCATCGCATGGCTGCCATATTAGAGTCAGGCGCTTACATCAGAAAGTCGTCTGGATGCTGAGAACGGCCCGCTCCGAAATGCTTCAAAATACTCCGGACAGTCTTCCCGATCATCGGCCCCATGGAGCATACCAGCTCCTCGCGTACGTAAACACATCAAAGAAGCCGGCAAGTCGGACCACAATACACACGCAGCCGCCATTTTAGGGTCAGGCCACGGAATTAGAAGTTCGCCGCAAAAGTCCATATTTTGGTTATAACAAATTAAATACCTCATCGGATGGTGTAAGCTGATGAATCCTCATGGCTCCGATGTGTAGTTAGGCAACCCGGATCTTGGAATAGACTGTAGGGACCTCCGAGTGCGAACTGCTCAGGATCCGCCATTTTATGTCCACGGGTCTCCAATCATGGCAGAATTAACTACGATATTTCCGCACAAAATCGCCGACCATGCTCAGCAATAATGGCACCCTCAGGAGCAGCGCTCCAACAGGAAACGAATCCTGGTGTTCTAACGAGCTGACGATTCCATAGTCTCCGGAATCCTTGTGTTTCTTCCCCGCCAGGTACGAGAGCACTGTTTCGTGTGTCTAGAGGGCTTGAAGCCCTGCCCCGGAGAACTCATCTGACTATGGAGTCAATGTACAAAATACATGATCTATGTAGGCACTAAGCTAAGCAGTTACACATTTTGCTACTTACAGCCATTCACATGTGTAGAATGAGATGAGAACAAGAAGCACATCACTCAAACCATTAAAAAAATTATCAGGGAAGATTTACAGACTGGGAGTGTGTAGGAAGCCACACCTATGTGACTGCTAAAGACAGGCACTAAGCCAAGTACCCTGGCCACAAAAATACATACAGTGGGAGAGAAAGAGTGCATATGTCACAGTGAAATCAAAGATATGGACAAGAACAACCCACCTGTACCATTCACAGGGTGTCACAAACCAGTCAATGTCTTTGGTCATGTAATGTCAACTACATACAACATGCTCATTGATGCACATAGCTGGACATGTTCATTGATCCCCATCTTGTCAGAATTTCCTTGTACCCCCAAAACATAGTCATGGATGAAGGAGTCCAATCTATGTACATTAACTCATCATTCGGTTCAGTAGCCTATGTAATGGGTATGATTTGAGGAGCAGTGGACATTCACATCAATCATTGTGTCTTTCATGTCCCCACAGGGCAAGCTGGGAACATCACTGGAAGCAACCAGGACAGCAAGTTCCAGACTCTGGTCGACCAGGAGCTCTCTGGCGTTGAGGTCTCTCAACCATCTTCGGACGACAAGGAATGACCTGGCTCATCAGGTGTGGGCCACCCCACAGCACCAGCAGTGACTACCTCAGGATCCTCTGCGACCAATCCCGTATCAGCTGACAACACCCAGCTGGCCCCTACCCTGAAGGACACAGCAGCTCAAGCCACCACTGACAGCTCAGCAACACAGGGCACTCTGGAGTTGGTGGACAACAACATCCCTGTCAACGAGGAAGGAGCCTCAGTGTTGACTGAGCCAACACCAACTGTGCCGGCTCATGTGGGTAGGGGTGGTGGGATGGGACATGGGGACCTGCGCCATCATGCAGCTGGTGCTGCTGATGCAGAGCACCCACACCTATCCAGAGGCCTCCACGCATATGAGGGTTGCACCGGAGATTTTGGCCAGGTCATTGGGATCCTCAGGACCATGCACCAGCAGCAGGCAGCCCACTATGAAAAAATGGACGTGTACATGACCAAAATTGATGACCTGACTGTGGTGCACAGGGACATTCTCGTCTGCCTCCACCAGATTGCCACCAACATGTCTACATCTCACTGTGTGCCCACAACATCCAATGCATCAACATCTGCACCAGCCACAGGGAGGGATATGGACTCTGGCGGATAGCCCCCTGCACCACCGCTGCCTGTACCTGAGGTTCCCCCTGCAAAACGTGGAAAGGGTCATCCGAAGAAGAATCCTTGAGAGACTGATGGCTGCGCATCACCCCCAGGAAGTGACAACCTGCTCCTGATATCCTTCATTGTGTGCCAGGCGTTCACTTTCTTGACTGTCACTGAACTGTCCCACATAGACTGGAGGGTCTAAGTTGGACTAAGAACTCAAATAACTGTGGATCTACTTTGGACTAATTCATCTACAAACACTACCAACTCCTATCTGCACTTTGTTTTGTATTTTTTTGTTGAGCACTCCACCATGGTGTATAATGATTTCATCATGTCATGCACTAAAATAAATCACTTTGCACAAAATATTAGCTCATGTTGTGACTTTGAATCCCAAATGTACTCATTAAAATGACACACAAAATCACAAAGAAGAAAGTGTCAATAACATTGGTGCCAAATCACTTCATAAATGTTATTACTGGCTTGTGAGTAAATGTACCTTGTCACAGCATGACAGATAGACACAACCAGGTTATCACACAACCCATAGGACATGGTACAGATTCAATGGAAGTCTATTGCCTAAAAAATCTGCACCATTTGCAAGCACAATCAACAATCACTGTCAGCAAAACAGATCATCATGGGACATGTTTAGTTTCATAACTAATATTTGGATGTGTGAAAACAGACAATGCACACCTCAATGTGGAGCACATGTTTATTCTCCAGATACAACCTGGCGCATTCACACAAAATAACATCACATCACACTGTGTCAAAAAGCACAAAAGAACAAAAGATGACCATCAGGTCTGAAGTAAATGCGTGCCAGGGAATTCCAATACAGTTCAATGTTGGAATATGTCACTGCATCATGGGTCTGGGAGGTCACAAGTCTGCAGACGACAAGGTAAAGTACACTGGTAAGGAAAAAAATAGAACAGAGTCAGGAACTCATGAAAAAGTTGGCCAGATTTACAAGAGATTTTCATCAAAAGCACAAATTTGTCTGTGTGAACACTAGCTAGGATTCATGTTAGCACTGTACCTGTTAACATACAAAATTAATTGAACCATTTCATTTTAAAAAATCATGTCAATTATCATACACTCACATGCATACATACACATTGTACACCAGCAACACACAAGCAAACAATTGGGCTTTTTCACCTCCTCTCATTGCATACTTACACTCATGTGTGAAGGTTGTGGATGAGTTGTCGTCGCAAATCCAAGCCCTCCTCCTCATCACCACTGACAACGTGTCCCAGTCCTGGATCCTCCCTCGCTGGCAGATGCTGGTCTCTGTCATCCTGTCTCAGAGGCATTTCCTCCCTTATAGCCAGGTTGAGTAGCATGCAGCAAGCTGTGATGATTTTACTTACCTTCAATTGTGTATATTGAAGGATTCCTCCTGTGCAGTCCAGGCAGCAGATTCGGTTCTTCAGTAGGCCAAACGTCCCCTCCACCACTCGTCTGGTCCTTCCATGGGCCTCATTAAACCGAACCTCTGCAGGGGTAACAGGGTTATGGAGTGGTGTCAGCAGCCAAGGCTGGTTGGGGTATCCAGAGTCTCCTACATTGAACACAGAAAAGACTTCAGTTGTCTGACAACAGAGCACTATCTGACATACAAACAACACACACTGCAACATAAACATACAACATCACCTACCAACAAGCAAGGCATGGTCAGGTTGCAGCTGCGACATCTAATGGGGGATGACACTGTTCCTCATGATGTAAGCGTCATGTGCAGAGCCAGGGAAACCTGCGCAGACGTGGGTTATCAACATGTCATGCATAAATTACAAGTGCACTTGCCCCTACCCGCACTGCTATGGGTGCAAACACTTTGCTGAATTTTTACTGATACTATAAACAATACAATTCTAACTTTTTGGATACATTACACTGCACATTGCAACCACAAATTGAATTGTTTTATTACGGATAACTCTCCGCAATCATATCACGGTTTGCTCATACTGTACAAACAATATACATGAAATCATATACATGAACAACAAATTGTGGTCTTTTTCAACAAAACGATGATAGCTGTAGTTGTTTCCCAATGCATTTCGGGATCAACTGATCCCTTCGTCAGGGGAACTGTAATGAAACATAAATTCCAATGTTAAGCATACAGGGAGAAACTGCTAATTCCCATAGTTAAATGTTACAATGTTGACATATGAAATGATGTACCACACCAGCGCTCTTTTTCCTTGTGTTTTGTGAAAAACCCATGAGTGTAATCTCCATATATGTGTGACGGTCGAAACAAATGAACCACCCAGTGCTGCATAATTCAATCTGAAAACACTTCACCGACCTCCATGCTGAAGGTGCATATAACCGAATGAACTCAAGAAAAAACTCACTCCAAAAAGCCTGTATCTCTTGGTATCGTACCCGGTCCTGCACAAAATAGATCTGTCTTCTGGGAAATGAATGACAAAACATATGTGCCACCAGAGAAATAAATAATAGAAGTGCTTCAAACCACTCAGCGCAAGGTAAAAGGTTGAATAATTACCTTGCAGCACACCGTAACTCCGCTTGTATAATCTCGATGTGTCCAATCTCTATTGCTTGTCCGTGCCGTGAAACGCTATTAATAACGAAATATAACCATAAGCTATAGCTTCCTATGTATCAAAGTGGCTCAATTCTAACGCAACCACATTCCTCTCACCTCGAAACTTCTGCCAACAGTCTCAGCGTACTCGCGTCTCTGTACCAGGAAGCGTGGGTTCCCAGATCTATCTGTCCCATATATCCCTACGTTGCCATCAACATCAAAAAAGGACCTACCATGTCCATCACAAATAATTACCACCACTCTGGCGGCCCAAGTCGATAATCTCTTGTACGTCGGCAGTTACTCCCGTCTTCTTTCTGGAGTTGCACAAATCTAAAAATCTAATAAATACAACTTAAGTGTCAATCGGTCCCGACTTATTAGTGTCCATGTTCAAACTCTGGTTTTGATTACAAAATTCCACCCAGCACGCTTAACTAAGAAATATAGCTTACATTGGATGAATCAGTTTACGCATCAATAGGAGTGCGCGACACAACAAGAAAATTCATCAGTTTATCAACATGTCAGCCAGACATACCACCTGGACATTGACCGAATGGTAATGTTTGCAGTTGTGGTATGTCTGCTTATTTGCTTGTGGTGGTATTAAAGCAATGTGTGTGCCATCAATAGATCCATTGACATGTGGTATCCGCCCCAAGGCAAAAAATTCACCCTTGATGTCTATCAACTCCCCAGGTTTTGGGAACTGAATGTACAGGTCAAGGTACTGTAGCAATGCCTCCAACACATTCCGGAGGGCACAGCTAAACATGGTTTGGGATATGCCACCAGATGTTGCCACTCTATATTGGAATATGACTCAGTGGCAAAGAAGTGTAGGGCTGCCATCACCTTCACCTTGGGGGTAAGCGCAAGAGGATATGTGCGTCGAGGCTGCAAATGCGGTGCCAACTGCTCTGACAACTCCTCAATAATTGGCCTGGTTAAACAGTATCTTCTGATAGTATTCCATTCTTCCATGGTCTGGAGGTTGGGAAATGGCCTGTAGACTGGTGGTCGTCTGCGATACCTATATGCAGGGTGTAAACAGAAATGGTGTCACTTTACAATGTACAAAGCAACTTGCATTGAGACAAGCTGAACATTAATGTTGAACACAAATGAAGGCATAGAACATTAGAAATACACATTTCTATGAAAAAGGCTAACCCGAGATACTTATATCAGCATTAGTACCCTTCCCAGACATGTTACCAAGGTATGGTGACACAGCAATTAGAATGCTGTACTGTAAAAAGTCTCTACTGTCTGTCACCGTTTATGTGATCAAGCATCAGATACTCCACAACTCCCCACCAAATTATCCAATATATATGTTTGTGACAACAATTACATGGCTAAAAGGTACCCACAATAGGATCGTGTAATACCAGAAATGTGGGAAACATGATACACACAGTGTCTCACAATGAGAATCATGCACACCACTGTCACAGGGTGGACACTGTCATGTTGTCATGTCTGCAAAACACATCCAATCACATACACAGGACATGAACAATGTAGGTGTACCATATATTACCCCATCATTCACTTAAGTCTGGAACACAAAGATACACTATTAATTCAAATAACAAACACAAGCTGATGTGGCTGTTTAATGCCACAATCTACTCATTCAAATCTTAATGCTTTATCCATGACTTCACACACCCAACATTTACAGTCAGGAATCTCACAGAGTGCACATTGGGTCACACAGTCCCCAAAAGCAGTGAACATGTAACGAAAACACATGTGTATACCCCAAAACTCATTGGCACTATGATCAAGCCTAGGGGGTAAAAGGAGTAGATTTGTCATAATGTTGGTATTAGCATAAAAAAAAGTGTGTCATGTGCCTCTCAAGGTTAGCTCCTCATGGGAGTGTGAGATATTTATTTAAAGGTCAATCTCATCATAAAAGAACTTTCTACACACATGTAATGCACAAAAACACATCAATTACAGGAGTGTCTGCCCTGCCAACCGATTATTGAAAGGACATGGTAGCCGCATCCTAACCAATTCTGACTGAGCCATAGGCTGCAAATTGTAATGCTGACCGACACGGGTGAGTATTCAAAGGATGCGGTAGCCGCATCCAAACCGATTCGGTCATAGCCATTGGCTGTTGGTTGTTATGGTGAAAGACGCGGGTGAGTATTCAAAGGACACGGTAGCCGCATCCGAGCCGATTCGGTCACAGCCATTGGTTGTTATGGTGAAAGACGCGGGTGAGTATTCAAAGGACGCCGTAACCACATCCGAACCGATTCCGTCACAACCATTGGCTGTTGGTTGTTATGGTGACCGACGCGCATTTCTGCTTGTGTCCTCATCTCGTGGAAACCAACTTGGTAACCTCCCATCACCAATGTATCAAAGTCAATCGCGGTCAGATGATGAGTTTTTGAATGTCGCGGTAGGCGTGTTATCTGCAAGCAATGTTGTGCATTGGACCGATTCGGATAATGTTACCGACGCAAACCTATTGCTTTGTCTGCATGGATTTGAGACCGTCTCTGCCTTTTAGATATGTCTGTCTGTTCCCTAGAGACTTCACTTGCCTGAACTACCTGCATCTTTCCTGCACCTCCCCATCTCTCTGCTGCTGTTACCACATCCTCTGGAGCTATTATGACATGTACAGTGGACAGGGCCCCAGCTTTCAGTGAGCAGGAGAACCAGGCCCAGTTGGACACCCTCCTGCCACTGTACAGCCAGCTCTATGGCAAACCAGAGGAGCAGGTGAGTGTTGATCACACTGCATTTTCATTGGACATGTGCAATCACCATGCTATACTACCATTTGGAATCTCATTGGCAATCATGTAAACTTTTATGTAAGTGTAAAAGTGTGTAGATAACTGTTCTGGTCAGGTACACTGCTGTAGAAGTGTGTGTACTGGGGTAAACATCTTATCACTGTTCTGATGGGACGGAGTCATCCTTGAATCCAGTACAACTGCACAGAATGCCATATGCATAGCCCTTAGCATTGTTGCCAAACTGACCATGACCAATGTGTACACGTGTCTGACTCAGAAACATGTTGCAGGTGAATTAAAGTTCTGTCACCATGTCATCCTTACAGGTTAACCCCTATGAAAAGGCCAAGCTGTGAAGGACCATCACCCGGAAGGTGCGCAACGTGGGGTTGGAGCTTCGGTGCATCCGTCATAGCTGCAAGAGGTGGCAGGACCTTCGTGGCTGGACCAAGAAGATCGTAGAAGTCCAGCTGGGCCTGTCGTGCCAGGCAAGAGGGGCGGGTGCTGAACACTGACCCTCCACATGCTCCGCATTCTAGCAGTGGTTTTACCTGACCTGGATGGCCAGTTGAAAGCCAGACAGCAGTAAAGAGGAGGTGAGTATGTGCCTTGTCGCACACCTTTGTTAAACATGCATGTAACAGTACCTTAGCCTGCTGCCCCTTTTACAGGTTGTAAGTCAGCCAAACCCACTGATCAGTTTTGGAAAATGCATATGCACAAGGATAACTCGATGCCTGGTAATGCCCCTTTTATCAGTGAGATGTGAATCAGTTATGTTCAGTGAAGTGACAGTAGTGCCATGCTCATGTGATCACCAAAATTCACAACAACATGTGCATGGAGGCAACCTTCTGGAGTAATGCAATTGCCCAACATGTGCCAGCACATTGACTAATGTATGTCCTGTTCTCAGTGGGGTTTCCACAAATCTGTGAAGCATGTTGTTATTGGAGCAACACAAGTGTGAAGAGGCCAAGCTATACATCCCTGCAGCAGGTGACATCAATATTGAGGCCTTGGTGAGTTTTAATTGCTCATTGTGCCAATGTTAGGTCCGAGCCGTGGTGCTCAGTGTTATAAAATGTATCTGTTAGACCTGGTACCATTGGCGTGGGTCTCCCTTCCATTTTTTGCGCTATGCCTCCTCTGTTACTGACCTGTTTTTGCTGGATTAGATGCTTTGGGCACTTTGCCACTGCTATTCAGTGCCAAAGTGCAAGTGCTCCCTATGATAAATTGATGTATGGATTAGTGACTCCATGTTTGGCCTATTTGATTCACTGTCAGACCCTAGTACAGTGCACTGGTTGTGCCAGGGCTTGTGACTCAAATGCTGCTGGTAGGCTTGCAGCACTGGTTGTGCCACCCACAGGAGCAGCTTGTAAAGTGTGTCTCAGGCCTGCCATTGCAGAGCCTGTGTGCAGTCTGGTACTGCCATGTCGACTTGGTAAGTGCACCCACTTACCAGTCCCCAAACCTTCCCTTTCCTGCATATTAGTCACACCTAAGGTAGGTCCTAGAGCAGGGTGCATTGTATGTGTAAGGTAGGACATGCCCTGGTGTGTGTGGCATGTCCTGATAGTGAATTACAGCCAATTTCGTTTTTCACTATTGCAAGGCTACCTGTCCCCATAGGCCAGAATGGGCAGTTTGATTATAACACCTTATAATCCTAACTGACCCAGGGAACATGGTAGAAAAACGAATTTAGTATGCCTGAACTCAGCTCAAGATGCTCACCCACACACACAAGGCCCTCCACGGCACCGGACCAGCATACCTGAACAGCCGACTCAAATTCCACGCACCCCAAAGGACCCTACGATCAGCCCAGCTCTCCTACGCCGTGGTCCCCCGCACCAGAAAGACCAGATCGGGAGGCCGCTCCTTCTCCTTCCTCGCGGCCAAAGCATGGAACGCCCTTCCGCTCCACCTCAGACAGACAACATCGCTCCCCATCTTCGCAAGAAACCTCAGAACCTGGCTCTTCGACAGACCCCCTCCTTGGTGGATGGAACCTGCACCCCCCCCAATCCCTAGCGCCTTGAGACCCTTACGGGTGAGTAGTCGCGCTTTAACAAACCCCTGATTGATTGATTGAGAATGATAAAATACATATTTTAGTGAAGTTGGTTTTAACATTCTGTGTTTGAAAATACCACTTTTAGAAAGTAGGTATTTTCTTGCCTAAACCATCCAGCCTGCCTCTGCTAGCTTGTGTATTGTATGTCTGGTTTTGTGAGTGACAGGGGCTGGGGGACTCCAGGAGACAGGGTGAGTCAGCACAGGGCTGAATAGACCTATCTGCATGTAGAGTGGTGGGAGGAGTGGCACCTGGGTCTGAATAGGGCTGTGCCTGCCTTCCACAATGCTGGCTCCACCTCCTGTGGTGTGTCTGATGACCCTGGCCCACACTGACAAAGAGAGAAGGTGTGCCCTGGCAGAATGCACCCAGAACTGGTTTGGACTAGGTACAGGACCCTCTGCCTTCAGAGGACAAAGGATTTATGGGTATTTATACTGGGGCCCTGACCCCAAGACTTTAGATCACTTCAGGAACAAACAAGACGAACCTTTGCTGAGGAGAAGAACCAGAGAAGCTGAAGGAGGAGACTATCCCTATGCTGTGTGCTGTTTGAGGGATTGGCCTGCAGTGGTTGCCTGATTGCCAAAGAAAGGAGAAAGGAACTTTGTGCTACTTTCATCATCTTGCAGAACATCTCCAAGGGCTTGAAGATTGAGCTTGCCTCCTGCTGAAGTCTCAGGGACACAAGACTTCACCAACCAGCTCCCCTGAATTCCCTTGCTGGGAATTTGAAGTGCCTGCTGTTGTGTTGGGCCTTCTGAGAGACTGCGTGTCGCTGGGAGCTGGAAGCGTGACTCACGAGGGAGAAGCGTGTCGCCGCCGCAGCCGCTGTCGTCGCATCGCCGAGAAAGCGTGCCGCCGCTGCCGCTGTCGCCATCGCATCGCCGAAGCGCCTCGCATCACCGGAGAAGAGTGTTGCCGTCGCATCAGATGCCGTTGCATCATCGGAGAAGCGTGTCGCAGGGCCTGTCGCGGCTCAGAAGATTCACCGAGTCGCCACACGGCCGTCGGGCGTGCACGCATCGCCCCCTGAGTGTCGCATTGAGAGGAGGACGCCATTTTGTTTCATTGCACCGGGTCGTCATCGCATCGCTGCTCTGCGGGTCGCATCGCCACGGAAGCGCAGTAAGAAACCGACGCATCACCTCCCCACGCGGTGAAGAACCGACGCATCACCTCCTCTCCGGTAAGGAACCGACGCATCCCCGTACCCTACGCAGCAGTAGGGAACCGACGCATCACCTCCCCCGGAGCAAGGAACCGACGCATCACCGTTCTTGCGTGTAAGGAACCGACGCATTACCTTCCCTGCAACTCTTTTGTTTGTATCGCGTTACGCATTTACCATCTTTATTGAACTGAACTATTTTCTACCATTGACAGTCATATTTTTCATAGTGTATTGTGGATTTTTGTCGTTTTGGGTCTTGTGATAAGTATATATAAAAATACTTATTTTTATAATACAACCTGTGTGGTGTCCATCTGTAGTGTTGTCACTGTGTTACTGTATGTGTTCACAAATGCTTTACACACTGCCTCTGAGATAAGCCTGCCTGCTCGTGCCAAGCTACCAAGGGGGTGAGCAGGGGTTATTTTAGTAGTGTATCCCCCTTACCCTGACTAGAAGCAAGGGTCTCTATTTGGACAAAGGTACCTACCTCTGCCAACTAGAGACCCCCAGTTCTAACAGTATCCCATGTGCCAATTACAGGTATGCTAACTCTGGTCATCTGTCACACAGGCCTGTCACATGATTGTGTGGAAGATTCCATTTTCTACATTCAAAAGAGTGAGTCCATGTGTCTGACTCTGTAACAGTGACAACACATGCCATTCATTGTCAGACATAGGTGGTCACTGCTTGAAACATGGCTGAAAATGTGAGTTATGATGTTAGATACACCTTCACAACGGTTGCCATGTGTGAAAATGCTGTTGACTAGACATACTTGGGGCTTTGTAAACCATGTGTATGATGCATCACTGTCAGCCTGAGAGGTGTAAAATAGGCATCATTTGAAGTAAGTCACTAAAATGAGATGTAAAAGAAGAGCAATCTAAGCTGCAGGAAGTGTGCAATATGTCTAAAGGAAGTGAGGGACATTCAGACTTGGGCCATACAAATGGGGACATCTGCAGTCTAGACAGAATTGGTACACAGTGTTGACAGGACTCATGAAGGTTGGTGCTTCAGTAGTGATAGTCTGTACAGACAATGCACACAGACGTGCCAGTGGCATGGTGTTCCACCCAAAGCATTGTGAAGATGCAGTCTTCGGACTTGGAAGTGTGTTGACCATTGTACACATCTGCAAATGGTGAGCTGTTTAGAATGTGCACTACATTCTGATTCATCTTCCTTTACACTGTGCATAGATGACACAAGACAGTGGGCCACGTGCATCTCACCCTAGCTATGCCTAATACCTTGGTGAATCCTCAGTAAGAGTCTGATGTATTACCCAACAGTAGAGAATCTGAGTTACAGGACAAATGAGCACAATCACTGTTATCTGTGTGACATGACTCATGCAATGAGTATGCATCCTTAAAATTTGACAAGGATGACATTTGACCAGTGACATTAGAGCCAATGGTTGCCAATTTGATGACTAGGGATTGCACAATGGATACCATGTCCCAATTCAATTGTGTGAATCCTATTTCCATTGTGAACTCCCTTGCAGGAGATGAGACAGGCATGTCATAACATGAGACCATCAGGTGCAAAAGACGATACATCAACTGCAACATAGTGGGGTATTTGACATTGTGGTTGTGGCATTTGATGTTGATACAAGCAATGTTGCTGATAACATCATGTGTTAGGGAGCAATGGTTACCTTGCAGACTGACAAGTGCCATGTATGTAAATGTAAATGTATCAAAAGATGATAGCACTAGTCAAAATGATGTAGTCGTTTGAACTGTGAGGATCTGTGATGTTACCTATGTGTCAAGTACATACAGATGACTTATGTGATTCGTTTTCTTTTTTCCCCACAGCATCAGCACCGGCCAGGCATAGGAGGCAGTGCCACGGATGTAAGGGGAGCAGTTTGCCAGTCTGGGTCCAGTGCGGAGTCGGACGTGGAGGGATCCACTGGAGGGGAGGATGAGGGGAGCCACACTACGGGCAGGTCTGCAACAACATCTGCAGTATGAGAAGACCACTCAAGCTCCAGTGATGACTCCCTGGTGGTGGAGGAGAAAGGGGATGATTCCTCTACATCGGAGTCCACCACCACCACCACCACCACCGTCTCCACCCTCCCAGCTGCTCCCAGTCCCAGTGTCCGTGGCCGCTCCCATGGCAGGATACCCATCTCCTATGCGCCAGGCACCTCACCCCCGGCCCCTGTCTCCCCTGCTGCCCTCAGTGTGGAGGCCATCGACATCCTGAGGCAGATCTCTGTGGGGCAGACATCAGTGCTGAATGTCCTCCATGCACATACCACTCTTTTGACACAAATGTTGTCATTCCTGGAGGGCATTCACTCTGACATGTCTGCCATACACAGATCCAATCAGGCTCTGGCCTCCACTCGGATGAAAGCAGTGTCCCTGCTCCAGCAGTCCCTCCCTCCTCCTACCTCTTCCCCATCCCCATCCACTACCCTCCATGACCGAAGCACACACAAACACACACATGCACACACCTCAACAGCCACATGCAGCATACAAACACTCAGACACAAGGGCAAACCCACACACATGTACACTCAGGAGACAGACAGCACACTCGCCACAGCAGACGACACACATGCATCCACAGACACTCTGCATACCTCACAACCCTCTGCTTCAACAACCCCTACCCTTTCCTCTCCTGTTCCCCCCTCTGCCCAGAAAATCTTCCTTTGTGACCTTGACTTCTACCCTACTGACCCATTCAAACCCCCTCCCAAGAAGAAGAGGCAACCCACCTCCCGGCCCTGACATCTAAACCTGCCGCCCACACCCCCTCCAAAAAGCCAAGCCCAAAACCCCCCACCAACAAATCCTCCAGGTCTCCCAAGTCCCAAACCCCTACACCAACCAGTACTTCCCCAGACCAGCCCAGTACCTCCTGCACCCAATAAACCCCTCCCAAACAGTCTGAGTCCCTCCCTTTTGCTTTACCTACCATTAAGGGTTATACCATCCCCAAAATGGTAAAACCATGTCCATCCCATTCTCCATCAAGCCCTCACACTACAGCTGCCCCCCTCAGTCTGAGCCTACCACTGCAGTGGAACCATCCCCCCTCAATCTGACCCAACAACTGCAGTGGACCCACACACCCCTCCTTATCCCATGCCTCCCAAAACCCAACCCATACCTCCCTAGTTTTGTCCCTGTGGTGCCTGGCATGCCCCCTAGATGCCCCTCCCAGGGGAGGTGCCCCTTAGCAGAAATTGTGCAGGCAAGACTTGATGGGCATGACTACTCTGGCCCATGTTTCAGAGACTTTTGGACTGGCCATTGGCCTTTTGTTATTTATTATCTTGAGTTCTCATGCGGAATAAAGCAGATCTAAGTTTTAGTTTGCAGATTTCTGTATTCTTCTAATTGTTTTTTAAGTCAACTGTAAACATGTTCAATTAGTAGTGTAAGTATACAATGATGTTACTATGGCATGGATTGCATATGGTCCACGTAGTATGAGCAGTTTGACAGTATTTATTCCAGATTTTTGTGTTTACATTTGCTGGGTGTCATTGTCCACATCAGTTTTGGCTATGAGTGTGACATGAAGTCACAAACCTTCCCTTATTTACATCACAATTTCACATAGTTCAGGCGTTCATATGTCAACATAGTGCAAGTGTTTCAAAGTGCAACAGTTTAGGAGGAGCATGCTGCATAGGTTTGTGATGTACAGAAAGACACCTGTCTCATCGATACACCTGGGTACATATTGATTTTGACTATATGGTTGTGACTTTGGACACATCCATGTATACAGAGTAATGATACAATACATGTATGTGACTTGATAGTGATGGACCCATGTCTGTGTCTTCTTTAGATCTGGTAGACTAGTGGGTGGCAATGACAACCTTGCCACAGGTGGCATGCCACTTGTGGGCAAATACCCTTCATGGCTGTGTACTCATCTGATACATTTCTGAGCCCATGGTGAGTGTAAGGTGAGCATTGTTCTGACAGTCTTCATACCCTGTTTATTCCAAGGACTCCACTTTCTGCATGGATTCATGTTAGGCAAGGTGTGTGTTGTCTTACTAGTACATTGCTTGCTACTTTATATGTCATTCACGCCCTCCTGTTTTTGTTTTGGAACATCACATGTATGGGTTTTTTTTCTGTCCAAGCTTGGATTTCGTATTCACAACCACACCCCAGTCACAGTTGTGCATGTGAATTTTGTGTATTTGGCATTTGTGGATGACTGACAATGGGGTCCTTTTAAGCAATGATTGATGCTGTTCCAGGTCACACAGAGCTAAACTAGGAGTGCTGTTATGTCCGTTGGATTGCCCAGTGGTACATGTGGTAAGCCAAGTGGACAGTGAGTGCACAGAAGTGAGGTATGTCCGTCTACTTGCACATGCTACAGGAGCCAGTGTCACATCCATGGTAGGAGTTGCCACACAGGGGAGGATGTGTTGCTTTGAATGTGAGGCCTAGCTGCGGATGTGTTAACCAAGGTTCATGTTGCATGTGCTGAGCTTGCTTAAACAAGGGTAAAAGTGAGAGTGACTTGTCCTTCTAATTTTTAAATGGAGTGGAGATTCATATGTCATGGTGGCAGTACAAATTTAGTGATTGCCAGAGAGTGTAAGGTATGAGTTAAGTTCATAGGCAAATCTTGTGTAGGAGACATGAGGTATCCACATTCATCCAATGTGAGCGGTGAAACATACGAGGGTGTGAATCAGAGTATGCAAGCTTGTTAGACTGGTTAAATCCTGTGCAATTTTTGGATAGGAATAGGTAAATGTTATAGGGGTTTGAACAGGTAGACAAGGTTTGATTCTGGCAGGAGATGAGAGCTGTGGTCTGTGTCACTAGGGTGAGAGATGACTGTAACAGGGCAGTTCCAATGAGTGAAGATGGTTGTTAATGTGCGTAATTCAATTGTGGTATGGATCCTGGAAGTCATATGTAGATGTGACAGGGCCACAGTGAGTCAAGGTCAAACTTGACATTTGTAACAAAGTAGAAAAGTGTATGTAAAGGGTATACACCAGTTGTGAAAATTAGTGTGCTGCACAGTGACATATGAGGTGTTGTATAGTTTATGTATGTTGTGTTTGAATCGGTGGATGCATTTGTTTTAGAAATGACAATCTGTAGAACTTAAGCACTGTATGGTGTGTGTATGTTGATATACAAATGGTTGAGGACATATTCATTGAGCAATGTAAGTGTCTTATTGTGAGATGCGTTGATGTGTTAAGTGAGCGTGTCAGAGTGGGCTGTGATGATGCACGTTGGGATATGAGTGCAGTCCTAGACATTACTGAGGGTGCAACTGGTGATGAGAGTAGTCCATTTGACATGTTACGTTTGACATCTGCTGGGGAGGTGATAACTACAGTACATTCTGTATATGCCATGTATGTGAGAGGTATTGTGTACATAGTGATGAAAAGTCGCTCTTTGAATGTAGGTGTAGATGTGAGAAGGGCAGCGCAAGTGTGGGATTGTATGAATCAGTTTGGAAGAGTTTGAGTACAATGCTTGAGCATGTGGGGCAGACATATCTTTCGTCTAGATGGCCCAGAGGGTGCTTATGACATACTAGTGTGTGTATGATAGTTTTGAGAGATGAGCATGTACTTTGAGGTGGATGTGAGAGGGGTCATAGCCACACAAGTGGAGATCATGCAGGACATGAGGTCATGTAGAAATGTACATTTTTGTATATTAGTTGTATGTACGTAGACAGAATGATTAGCCAGAGTAAAGATGAAAATGTGGAATGTGTTTGATGCCGCTTGCTGTCTGCCACTGAATGTTCATGACTGTCTGTTGTAAAGGCCACTCTGAGTACACTGGCATATACAAATCCTATTGTCCTCACAGGACAATTTGCCTCCACCTAGCCCAGCCTTGTCTGAGTTGTGTGTGGGCAGCTGTGTGGAGTTAACCTTTGTAGGTAGTTGTGGTCACTGTTTGTTCATTCTTGCCCTTGCTTACTGCCTTTTGATGGATGTGGTGATTTGCTATATTGAAATGTCATGATGCTTGAATATTGGATGACAGCTTAGAGAGCTATAGCCCCTCAAGTGTGAAGTCAATGATGTGTGTTCTTGTGCCACCTGGTGTCAGATTGCTCCAGAAACTCTTCCCCACACTTCACAGTAGACTACATGCACATGTTTATTGTTGGCATTCTGACTTTGAATGTTCAAGGTATGGGGACACCAAGGGAGATGGACTCATTGTGATGATATATCTGGTTGTGCTGAGGAAAACACATTGCACTGTATGCAAAGACACATGTGACTCTGGAACATTATACCCAGTTCCAATGGTTGTTAACATTGTCAATATTTAGCAACCTCTAATCTGGTTTGGCAATGGTAGCCCTTGTGTGTATCCATGGGTGCTCCCATTTAGCCCATTAAACATTGCCCTGGAGCATGATGGCAATATGTCTTTGTGGAAGGTCTCCTTGACGTTTTCTTAGATTTGGAGACAGTGTTTCAGTGGCAAATGTGGGCATAGCAGACTTCATTCTGCACATATGCCTCATCCTCACAAGATGTACCCATTTCCCCTGGCTTGAGGATGGCTATGTCAATTGTGTTTGGGATCCACAGATTAAGCCACCCCCTCCCCCCGGCATCCTCACCAGTACTGGCAGCTTGTCTTACACAATGGTCTGTGCACTAGACCCTTCAACACTGTTGGTGGATTATCCGTCCTGAGACTCATGAGTACTCCTACTACTCTGCAGGACACAATTTGCACATTCAACATGGGACTTTTTTGGGGGCACATACTACAGCCTGAGAAGCTTGATGCAGAACTGATGTGAGTGACATTCTCCAAAGATGACCGTCTACACATACAGATTGGAAGTTGTGTGCAGCGCCCACAGTCCACA
The DNA here is from genome assembly GCA_963921515.1 of Calotriton arnoldi. NCBI lineage: Eukaryota > Metazoa > Chordata > Amphibia > Caudata > Salamandridae > Calotriton > Calotriton arnoldi. Next base: position 3,527,850 of record CAWUFW010000804.1, read on the forward strand.
CCTGGTGACTGTATCCCACCTTGATGTTGGGCCATGCTTCTTTCAAAACCACAATGGATTTTGTCTACAAATGATTCAAAGACGAATGTGACTCAACCATTTCTAGGTTGTTGTATTGGGAGGCACTGAAATCAATACAGAGTGGCTGGGTCTGTGGAGCAGTGTGTTGTCTGGGCCAATTCCCTTTGGTGTTTAATGTACACAGAGGCATCTCAATGTCATACTTTTGTGAGTACATTCGAGTTCTGTTGCCCTGCAATGTTTCAGTGTGTGTTGTGTTGGACTCATGCATTCACTTTGTGATACATACATATGTGTGGGTATGGCAATTACAGTTCCTCCGTCAAAAGTGTGTTACTTATAGTATTTGGTGGGCTAAGTGTACCTACCTGATGATGACATTTCCTCTTTGGACATGCACAACACGCTTGTGACCCATGTTTGGATTGAGATCAGAATGATGCTCAGGCACTCTGAAAGTGATTGCCACACATTCTGCTGGACACACCTTGGACCTTGTTTTCTCCAACATAGAGTCTATTGACATAAAAGAAATTAGACCTTTACTGTGGACAGACCACTCTCTGATCTCCTTCACCCTCAGTCTCCCGAAGAAATCTTACCGTCCCCAAATTCCGGCAGCAGGAGTTAAGAGGGATTGGAGGCAGGTTCCCCCAGATAAATTTGAGCGGCACCTTAACTCTAGGGACCATGATGACCTTGAACCAATAATAGGAGGGATGAGTGCAGACAATCTTCATGATAAAATTCTGAATACCCTTGATCTCTGTGCCCCCCAAATAGGAATTAAGCATCAGGCCAGAACCAAATCGTAAAAATGGTACTCTACGGACCTCAAGATACTGAAAAGAAAATGTAAAATCCATGAGCATAAGTGGAGGATGTCTAAAACAGACATAGACAGACAGTCGTATAAGGTTGAAATGAAAAGTTACAATACTGCAATAAAGAATGCAAAAAAGACCTATTTCTCTAATCGTGTGGCCATGAATAGCGGCTCATCTAAAGAACTATATAAAATAGTTAAAGAGCTTTGCAACCCAGCCAGTATGTCGCAAACCCTGACTCCGTCTCTTGAGGGCTGCGAGGCGATCAGTAGGTTCTTTGCGGAGAAGATTGAGGGAATCTATGCCTCCTTTCATGTAAAGCAGCCACCTGACGATTTAAATCAGGAATTTTCAAACCTAATCCAGATGCACCAGTCCACTTTGACAGTTTCATCCCATTCACAGAACAAGAGGTGGAAAAAACCATGATGGAAGTTAAATCAGGATCCCCACTAGACCCCTGCCCCCATTATATCTTCTCTCGGATTGCCTCAATCATCTGCCCCATGTCACCCAAGTCCTTAATCAGTCATTATGCACTGCAGTATTTCCTGACATCTGGAAGAATGCTACGGTAGTTCCTTTGCTAAAAAAAGCGGGTACCGATGTCCATAACCCAGCCAACTACCGTCCCATATCCCAACTACCCTACCTATCCAAAGTGATGGAGAAACTAGTGAATAGGCAGTTGACTCACTATCTTGAAGCCAATGAACTCCTGGATATTTCCCAGACGGGCTTCAGAACTAACAATGGTACTGGGACAACACTTTTAGTAGTACTCGATAACATCAGATGTGTGGTTGATCAGGGTAAAGCCGCTGCCCTGATTTTATTAGATCTGTCGGCAGCGTTCGACACTGTCTCACACAATCTCCTGCTGAAAACACTATCCACCAAGGGCATACACTCTAAAGCCCTGCAATGGCTCCATTCATTTCTGACCAATCGAACGCAAACTATACAACTGGGTACTTTCTCTTCCACTCCATCTCGTATCAAACATGGCGTTCCACAGGGTGCATCATTGAGCCCCACTCTTTTCAATATTTATGTGTCCTCTTTGGCAAAAATATGTGGAAAATGGGGCATCAATATATGCTCTTACGCAGACGATACCCAGCTGATGGTTACTCTAGACGGACAAGACGACACTAGGACCAGACTTACTAGCTGTCTTACAGAAATGGCAGCATGGATGTCTGACCACTGTCTAAAACTGAATGCAGACAAGTCTGAAATCTTATTGTTTGGGGGTGCTCATCAAGTCTGGAACACAACTTGGTGGCCCTCTACCCTGGGAAAGCCCCCAGCCCCCAAACAGGTGGCAAAAAACCTGGGAATTCTCGTGGATAATACACTCACCATGCAGAATCATGTGCATGCACTCTGCGGGAAAAGTTTTGCTATCCTAAAAATGCTAAAGAGAACATTCCAGTGGATTCCGCTAGAGTGCAGAAAAACTCTGGTCCAAGTACTGCTTATTAGCAGGCTGGATTATGGGAACGCTCTTTTTGTTGGCATGGCGGACTACCTCTTCTCTCGACTTCAGTTAGTCCAGAATGCGGCTGCTAAAGCAGTATGCTATGAGAAGAAGTATAGCTCAGCCTTGGAATGCATGAAGACTCTACATTGGCTCCCAATGAGACAAAGAGCCATGTTTAAACTACTGTGTCATGCACATAAAGTCCTGCATCATGCAGGACCTAAAATTCTCCAAGGCAGAGTCAAGTTATATCTTCCCAACCGGAATCTGCGATCGTGCCCCCAGGCCAGGGCAACCACCAAACGCATTAAAAAGTCCAGAATAGGGGGTCGTTCCTTCTCACATCTGGCGGCAAAACTGTGGAACGAACTTCCATCCGAACTTCGACTTACTGATTGCCACCTACTATTTAGAAAAAAGCTGAAAACGTATTTGTTCCCCAAAGCTTGATTAGCTACAGAACTCCCCACCACAATGGGTTTCTCACCCGATAGGGCTCTCCTTCAGCGCCGTGATATCCATCCGGATGAATGTCGAGCTTTATAAATAAATACATTCTGTAATCATCTCTTTCATTGTAGCCTCTGTGCTTTTACCTGTCAAGGGATGTTTCACAAAGGCACACTGCTGCTTCTCAAGAGGGATGGTGTGTAGGTTAGACTGTCCAAATGAGACTTGCCTCATTGCAAGGCCCCTACATACAACACAACCTCCCTGCACTGGCCATGACCTGAAAGTGATGTGTGGGTGGGGGAGATGACACTGCTTCTGTCAAGGCACGCAAGGCAGTGCGCCAAGGTGAGTATGCTCCAAAGGCTGTCCCCCATCCTCAATTTAAAGCACAGCTGGTGAGCGGACATCATACTTGCACCACATTGCAGTGGCCTGGTGGGGACTGGTGACATAAGTCAGTCTCTTGGTGTGTTTTACAGAGGTCACAACCATGGCACACAGGTGACCCTGGTGCACCAGCCCTTCGACCAATGGCCAATTTCACACATAGCCAATCCAAGCCTATGCAGGACACTTTCTGATCAAAGTCAACACCCATAGGGCTCTATGGATTTCCGCCCACCCCGTTGTGTGTGTCGTCCCAGGCTGAGACAGCTTCCACACACACATACACACACATACAGTCCTTGAGCTGCTGTGTGTGGCTGGTCTGTCATGTTTGTGCATCAGCACCTGAGTATTTCACATGTTTTTTATGGATCATTTACTAGTTGATGAGGCTTAATTTGTTTCTCAACACTCCATTGAGCCCCAGTATCTCCACTCTGCCCATTTTTCAAGGGTGCCAGTTACTTTTCCTGCAACAGTGTGGGAATGCATTTGCTGCAAAATTACCTTTGTGTTTGTTTTTTGAAGAATTCCAGCAGCATGTACTCCACCTGTAGGTATTGCAACACTTTGCATTAACACCAGTTACATTGTTCAGGCACCCATTGCTGTGAGTATTTACCTCCCAACCCCAGGTTTGCCCCTACATTGCTGTGGGTATTTACCCCCACCCCCAGGTTTGCCCCTAAAATTGCTGTGGGTATTTACCCCTCAACCCCAGGTTTGACCCTACATTGCTGTGGATATTTATCCCCCACCCCCAGGTTTGCCCCTACATTGCTGTGGGTACTCACCCCCCAACCCCAGGTTTGCTCCTGCATTGCTGTGGGTATTCACCCCCAACACTAGGTTTGCCCCTACATTGCTGTGGGTTGTGGCGCAAATAGGAGCTGAAATACTCCCCTTCTGGATGCTCTGACGTGTTGGTTGTGGTGACTGATTCGGCGCATGGGAAGTACGCATCGTACTTGCCAGGTCGGATTTGGCCTGGGAAATGCCTAAGGACAACTCGATTCTGCGTTTCCGGAGAGTTCTTGTTTGGAAAATGAAGACGGATTCGGTGTGACCGAGTTTTTTGGTAAGTAAAGGGTTTTGGGCATCGCACTGCGTTGTTTGGTTTAACCGGATCCCAGTACGAGTCGTTTGGAATGTCTGACTCCAGACGGCTCTGGGATGGCCTTCCTGATGACATCGAAATCGGGCCCTATGTGGTGCCTTTCTAATTAGTTTAGCTTGGTAGCAAAATACTGTAATCCATAACTCTGCTTTCAAACTAAACCAGAGGCTTTCAAATGCAGTATAACTATGATCATAATACATTACTAATACAAAAGCATTACACAAGGAAAACACACTTCTTTGAGCGCAACACATTCCAATGTTTCAATGTGTACATTACACTTTTTCCTGTAATTAGTAAAATACATATAAGAACCACCTTTGCAGAGACTGTAGTCATTCTAAGGCATTCTGAAGTACTTAGGGGCTGACTACGAGTTTGGCGCAGTTGCACCGGCTCTCCGCCGGACAGCTGCACGAAACCCACACAAGGACTGCCCGCTGTATTACGAGTTGAACTCGTGTACGGTGGACGGTCCTTCACCTTTCCCATGGGAGTGCCTGAAAAACAGGCATCGCAATGGGAACGGCAAAAAGTTCCAGCACAGCATGGCTAGTGACGTCCATGCCGTGCTGGAACTTTGGGGGTATAAAGAGTGGGGGGCACATGTTGTGCCCTTCCTGAATGTATCCCCATGGCGGGGGGTAAGGAGGCCAGCACGGCAAGGCTGTGGAAAACTGCCATTGTAATCCCGACAGTGGAAACGGCACCCATAGGGGATTACGGTGCGGTTCCGACTGGCCGGAAGACTCCGAAAGCGGGTCGGAACCGCGTCGGAATGACCAGCCGGTTTACGTTCCGACCGCCGACATCATAATCGGGCGGTCAGACCCTAAACCGACCATGTCAGTCAGAAAGTGTCCTACCGCGGTAGAAATGCTTCCAACTAGCGGTTGGAGGCTTTCCGACCGAAATCATAATCGGCCTCCAAATTTGCTGTGGGTCTTAAAAGATAATTGAAAGCTGGCTATTATATTGTATGGTATTACATACACTATTTTTGGTTTTTTTGGAGTGATGTAGACACAGGACAAAGCACCAGCTTGGTGGCTTACTGGATGGATGAAGCTCAATCATACATTACATGTGAGAACTTCTCAATGTGGGGTACTAACAACAATTATGTTATGCTAAAGATAGTGCAGATTCATGACAGGGTAAATAACATGTTTTAATGTTGTCAACTGAGTAGTATTCCGTCTATTTCAGGAGGAAGGAATGATGAATCAGAAGCCAAACCTGTCACTTGCTAGTCATGCACCCCAATCAGGTGTGCTAACACACTAAGCTAAGCATAAGTTGCAACATCCTGATGAGTAGACTGTAAACATACCTTTTGCTATCAATCGGTGAAGAACACCTTTCTATACATGCAATAATAAATAGGTAATGAACATGCTATCCTGCCAGGAAGGAATTGTCCGAGAATCGGTGAAAAAGGCCAACATTTTGAAATAACTTTAAGTAAACTTGTTTAATGTGCTTTGTACTGAAATCTGTTCAACCTGCTTGTTACTTCATTTCTCTCAACCCCTCCTTTAAAGTTCTGTGTAAGTAGTCTATAAATGTCAAATACGCACAATCATATTTGTTCTAAAAGCATTGGGTTTGTCCTATATGTTTAAAATACCCAGGTTGTCATCATTTTGTTGAATTGGCTCTGATTATCAGTCCCTCCCAATTGTTTACTTCTTGGTGTACCAGCCCCCCCCCCGCCCCCCTCCCCAAGGTCTGGTCTAGATGCCCCCTTGATCAGTACTGACTTTTACAACTGAATGTGTATTGGCACTTTCAGCGCAGCAAAGGCTCTTACTAGCAGGGCTGCGGAACTCTTCATCTGACACACGCTACACGTATTTGAAGAAAAGCTATGATTTAAATGTTTCATTCATGACGTGTCTTAGCAGGCATTTTCACTTTTGACTAGGAAGTAACTGCTCTTGTGCTTAGTTACTATACTTTAAAGTGACAGCAGCACCATATTTTTATAAGTTCTACATTAGTGGCACTTGTCAGCAGGTTTTCAACGTCTATTGGAATAGTGGCATGATGGCATCACTTCTCAACGGTGATCCTCTAGTCAGCATTTAATTGCTAAGGCTAAGGCTGTCAGGTGTAGTGTGATGGACCGGGGTATGAGGGCTAGCTTTGAGACGGATGATTTTTTGGCAGCACGGTAGCTGTTTTGCGAAGTTTTGGGGTCTGACTGTTGTTATGCTTATGCCGATGAGAAAAGGGAATCTGAGTAGGTAGCGGCCAGAAGTGGGGGTGAGGTGTGGCTCGTTAGCCCCAATGGCCCCGCCAACCTTGGGGCTTATTTACAAGCTCCTTGCGCCACCCGTACGTCACTTTTCCCATGTTAAAAATGACGCAAAAGTGGCGCAAGAGGCTTGTGAATAAGCCCCCTTGTTTCTGAGAAGTGCCGGTACTCTCCAATTAAACGTATTACGCCATTCTTGAGAAGTGCAGTTACTCTCACTCCCAAAATAAAAAAAAAGTGCCGGTACTCAGTAACGGAGAGTACCAGCCAGTTTAATGGCACTATTTTCACCCATAAACAGGCTCTATGTGTGGAATGCTTTAGATAAACTGTAGGTCAAACTTACTCACCCCAGAGGGCCCTATTCCATCTTTCATGGTCAAAAAAATATTCCATCGAGTTGATAAATAACAGCATTGTTGTGTACCGTTATATGAATCATCCTAACTGTGCCAAGGGCAATATATATCAGACTATTATTGTGACAGCCACTGTCAAAATTTGGCAGTCAGTTTGGCGGATATAGTTTGACCATGTCTCGGGAATAATTGCTACTAGCTAAAGATTGGGCCTTATTAATTAGGCCCTTACGCCACTGTTGCGTCACTTTTTGTGATGATGCGGCAGTGTAAAAAATGCACCACACTGCGATATATTTACAAAGTGATGCATCCAGACAGATGTGTCACTTTGTAAAGCCCTGCTACATTATACCTGTGAAAGGTATAATGCAGAGTGGGCGTTCCGTCACAGCAAAGCCACGTAGAAGTGTCGCAGTGAAATTTATGAGATTTCACTGCGACACTTCTAGGGTGTCACTACGTCAAATCCTTACGCCTGCTTGAAGCAGGCGTAAGGATTGACGCAGGGCTTTACACATGGGGCTTGCCTAGCCCTTCGCCTAGCAGTGGTTTGCTAGGAGAAGAAAGCAGCCCCGGAAAACATGTTCATATTAGCCCCTAGTTTACCGTGTGAATGGAGCAAGTGAACACAGCCATCTCCAGGAGAATTAGGGTGGGGGCAAAATGAAATGTCTCCAAAACAAATGTTTGTGCTCCTCAAGACTGTTTGCCAGGCTGGATACCGGAGAATCTCCCTGTTCTTTGACCACTATAACCACCCCCCTAATTATGAGCCTACCAGGAGTTTTCCTTGTGTCCCATATGGCCAGTACAGTACTATGTTTCTCAGATTACACCGTACTTGAAGTCTGAATGGATCTTGACCCTATGGTGCTATAGGTTCCCACTGTTGAGGGTCTCCATTACTCCCAGAGCTTGTGTATATCCGCAATGAGAAATATAAAGTGCTATTTTTGGCACACCTTATTTTCATGCTGTCTCAATGGCCTTGCTCTGGCCATTTGCTTAGCACTCCCTTCCTTGCTGCCTGTGTCCTAGGTGCAAGTACAGAGTGTGCTAATCGTGTATTGCAACTGTGCAGGCCTGGTTGGTGAATACTGTATTATTTCACCGAGACTCTGTTATCAGGTGACCTGTGCAAGTCTTTTCTTTCAGTGGCATGGCAATCAATGATTGGCACAGAGGCATACATATGTTAGGAGTCCAAAATACCCCAGTTATGGTTGTGTTTACTACCCAACCTGGTTTTCAAATAGTCATGTGTCAAGAATATGATTTTCAATCTGTTTTGGTCTTTCTCAACGAAGTTAAAAGCCTGCTAGGAAACTTAACACAGAGCTGCAAGGAGAAAAGTGAAACTGCAAGTCCCATTACCCATAGTTTTGTTGGCAGCAAATCAAGACTGGCTTAATATTTCCAACAAACCCCACGGTATGTGTGACGTTGCATTCTGGGACTTGTAGTTCCAAGGACCTGAAGGTGCCAAAGGCTGTTGGCTAAAAACCCAGACCTGGGTTAAGTTGGCATACATTACACAATCCATTGCTAAGAGTGTTCAGACCTAAGCCAGGTTATTCCTTGTTTTGAGTTGACTGTACAACAGGTATGAATCATGCTTCCTTTAATATCTTTTATTTTGCGCCACCACCAGTGAGTGGTTACCCAAAACTACCTCCTGCGTCAGGTTTCCATCCTCAACCACCCTAGGCCTCCTTGTCCTCTTTGTCCAGAAATGTTGTCTGTCTACAAGAGGCAAGTAGAGTGCTATGTCCTGAGGAAAGAGCAGGGTCTTGGAGAGAGGAAATGCTCTGCTCATGCTCTTGCTGAGCATGCCTGAACACACCCCGGGCATGGACATTAATTCATCAAAATGCAAGGCCTAGGGAAAGTGACATTGCATGCTTTTTGACCCCATGACGCCGAAGAACGTGATATCACATGACCTTTGACACCCCCCACATGACATCATAGGAAGTAATCTCAACTGGCTTTTGCCCAAGGTGGCATCACAGGAAGCTACCAAAAATCTAGGATACATCCAATATTAATAAAAAAGTTTTAAGCAGTTTCTAAGACAATTGGTCCTTACAATTAAGTAAAAAAAGAAACAGGAAGTACTGAAGAAGATAATAGTCTGGAATGTTGAACAAGTAGACATTGTGTTATAGAGTGCATTCAGCGGAATCATTTTGTGATACATTCAGACCAAAGTCTAGGCTGGAATAGCACGCAAAAGTTCTCTCTCAAAAATGAGCTATAACACAAATATGTACAAAGCGTACCTTTTATGATTTTCCAAAGACTATAAAGATCTTCAACACCGATGTAGAATCAGAAAAGCATTAACAACTTGCTATTTCCAAAATAATGCCTTTCTGACTACAAGTGCAATTCCGGGACCAGGGGCCAGGACCCCTGGCCCTACCACAGGACCTTTAAGTTTAAGATATTCAGCGCCCCAGTTGCACGCACTACGTTCACCCAACAATGTTAAGTGTAGGCACTCTATAAGCTTAATATCTGGACCCAGATTGTGTCTTAATTGCCCCTTTAAACTAGGCTACTCCCGCAGGGGCTTACATTAAAGCAGAATACAACTGAGCTTAAAATGCTCCTCCTGAATTGTAGGTCCTTACCAAAACATGTCTCAGAAATCAACATGTTACTTATTGATGAACAGCCGGATGCCCTGTTTCTGACAGAAACCTGGCTGCATAAAGATGCGGAACCTGATGTGGTACAAGCGTTACCCCCAGGATATCTCATTCTAAGGAAAGATAGGGGGTTACGGAAGGGCGGGGGGATTGCCATTATCTTCAAGGATCATGTGAAGGGGCGTATCGAACCAGATATTATTCAGGACTGTGAAAGTATGGGATTCTCACTTACCTTTTCCCCCACATGCTCATTATCAGGAATTCTGATATATCGCCCCCCCGGGCCCATGTGGGGTGTTTGTCGAATCCCTTACAGACACTGCGGCAACACTGGCAAACACTGCATCGAATTTTACTATTCTAGGTGACCTTAATTTGCACTTAGAAGATCACAATCAAGCCGAGGCGCTGAATCTTACACAAAATTTACAGGCCCTACAACTAACCCAAAAAGTCACAAGCCCCACGCACGATAAAGGCCACATCCTAGACCCAGTATTCTCGAATGAGGAGAAGCTATCAGTAGACAGTCCTTCCCCAGTCCCTTGGTCAGATCACTTTATAATCCCGATGCAACTCCAACTACCAATATTCAATCTGCAAAGAGCTGGGACCGAGCCTGGGCAAAACTTTCACCGGAATGCTGGTCCACAACGTTATTGAACTCTAAACCCCCAGGTGACCCCGACCCCAGTATAGCCTCTGACAACTTTAACCGATGGATTGAATCATCCCTGGACTCCATTATACCACATAAATGGAGTCAAAAAAGACCTAAAGACAAACGATCACCATGGTACACCCCTGAAGTACGTGAATTTAAACAAAAATGTAAAAAACTTGAGAGGGCCTAGAGAAAAAACGGAAATACAGAGCAGCTATCAAAACATATCAGACAGAAACTAAGAGAGCACAGGCACAATACTACGAGGAGAAAATCAAAGTGGCAGCTAACGCTCCTAGGGAAATTGCCCGAATAGCGAAAAAATTGACAAATTGTCCCCAACCGGAATTACCCGCAGAATCTACACCTCAACGTTATCAGGATTTAGCAGAATTTTTTAACAATAAAATTCTGGATATATATAATTTGTTTCCCCCAGCTTCTGGCCCCGAGAACCAGGATACAGAATCAGAAATTCTGGAGGGCAAAGCGGCTCACAAATGTTTACTAAAATCAAATCTGGATCCCCTGTGATGCAGCCCCGGTGCACCTGCTGCACAAGGTAAAGGAGGTTATACTACCTGTATTATTGGAAGCACTAAATTCTTCCATTAGTGCTGGCCAAGTGCCTAGATCGTGGAAACATGCCATGGTAAAGGCACTATTAAAAAAACCTAACCTCAACCCTGAAGTATGGAGCAACTATCGGCCAGTATCACTCCTCCCCATGACCATCAAAATCTTAGAAAAACACGTAAATAAGATTCTCTCTGATTACCTGGAATCCCACGCGATTTTACATACTTCCCAGACAGGCTTCCGACCTAACCACGGCACAGAAATAGCCTTGTTAACAGTTATGGAGGAAGCACGGAAGGTCCTTGATCAGGGAGGTACAGTGGCGAATATCCTGCTTGACCTGAGCTCCGCTTTTGACACTGTCAACTACAACATTCTCTTTGACAGACTCAAAGTGGTAGGAGTGTCAGGCAAAGCCCTCTCCTGGCTCAAATCCTTTTTAAAGGACAGATCATATCAGGTATTCGAAGGCAATCACTCCTCTAGAAGGGTCTCGCTTACATGTGGAGTTTCGCAGGGGTCCTCCTTGAGCTCCACCCTTTTTAATGTTTATTTAAGACCACTTGCTGAGATAGTGCTCCCATATGGGATCCAGATTGTGACCTATGCGGACGACACACAGCTAGTGGTAGCGCTAAGCCACCCTAAGAAGGTGTCAGTCAACTTAGAAGCTTGCTTGGGAACGGTGGCCACTTGGATGGACCAGTCGTATCTCAAGCTTAACGGAGATAAGACAGAGTTAATGATCCTTGGCAGTCACACTATCATTTCTCCATCATTGAAATGGCCCAATTGTTTGGGCTCACCTCCAAAACCCAAAGAAAGAATCAAAAGCTTAGGAGTTTGGCTAGACAGGTCATTAAAGTTGGACCACCAAGCAGTACAAGTAGCAGCTACTTGCTATGGCATTATCAGGCAAATGCGGAAAATGTTGCCACTGCTTCCTGTAACTGCACGCAGGATCATGGTACAAGCATTGGTGTTGTCCCGGTTGGACTACTGTAACTCTCTCTACCTGGGTACCCCGAAGACCACCACTAGGAAACTGCAGGTCGTGCAGAATTGCGCAGCTAGGCTGTTACACAATATCCCCAGAGCACAGTTGGCTAAACCGGCGATGAGAGCACTGCACTAGCTACCAATCAAAGAACGCATAATGTTCAAATCACTATGCATAGCGCATAAAACCCTATGGGGTACGGGTCCAAAAATCAATCTCGCTCTGATGACATTTCATCGCCCTTCTCGCAATCTGAGATCGGCTAATCTATTCCAGGCAACAATACCTAAAGTCCAGAGAGCACGAGCCGGAGGCCGTTCCTTCTCATACAATGCGACAAGTCTACGGAACACGCTCCCGATCCAGCTCCGATCAATGACCCATCATCTCTCATTTAGGAAACATCTAAAACCATGGCTCTTCCAGAACCTGCCTTGAGACTGTACTCTGCCATTGGTTGCAACAGCGCTGGGGTGCCTAAGGGTAGCCATGCGCTCTACCAAGAATGAATTATTAATAATAATAATAATAAAGTGATAAAGGTTTGTATACACAGTGCACGAAACTGCCCCTCGATCACCATTTGTATGTCAGTCAATGTGAGAAATTCTGGCGCTTTCTGCAACACCAAAGCTGGAGCACATTCTCTGGGCCTTAACTTGAGCATGACACCAAGGCATTACCAACGTGATAGCGTTTGGGGGGTCTAGTCAGGGGACAGGGAAGTGCCATAGAAGTGCTATGCTCTGAAATCAATCAACTGCACACTGTTGTTTGCAAAACAAAAGAAGGCCTGTATTCGCACATTTTGACTTAGACCGTAAAAGACAAATGGAAAAAGAAAACCAAAACGTTGTCTCAGGTATAGGATGCTAAAATTGTTACAGTATCAACTGCAAAAATAAAGCCATATGTCACTGTGATTTAAATGACAACCTACAAAAGAGTTATAGGGGCACATGCATCAAGGTATTTTGCGATCGCAAACAGAGCGATTCGCAAAAATCGTCCGTTTGCGATCGCAAAATGGCCTTTTGAAATGCATGAAAGTTATTGGGATTTGCAATTTAGGTAATTGCAATTTCTTGCGATTACCTAAATTGCGAATGCAAATAGGGAATCACAATTTGCGGTTCCCTAAAGCATATGCAAGAAGCCTTTCCTAAATGTGAACTGTGCATTTAGGAAACGCTAATTAGCATCAACTTCAAGTTGATGCTAATATGTGCATACTTTGAAAAATGCACAAAACTGCATTTTTGAAAGTGCCATGTGGCATGTGTGTGCCTTACATGTGCACCTTTTTCTGTTAGGGGCGCCAAAGGGAGGCCTTAGGCCCCCAGCCACCATTTCCTTTGCATTACCTAATTTGCGATTACCAATTAGGTAATCACAATTTAGGCAATGCAAGACCATTCCAACCTATGGGCCTTGAGGCCCATAGGAAAGAATGGAGTTGCAATAGCAAATAGCGATTCCCTAATTACGTTTGCGATTCTTAAGGAATCGCTATTTGCTGTTTCGTACGGTGCATTGCATTCTTCGATTACCAAATAGCAATTTCTTAAAAAACGCTATTTGGTAATCGCAAAAATGAAGTTTGATGCATATGCCCCATAGTGCCGTAATGCCCTTAGATCTTTTTTGGTAATTTCATGATCTGGCAAGAAAACGTTTTACTCTGCAGAAAGACTGAAATCCCTGTCGGAGAACATACATATTTCTGGTGTAACTGCAGTAAACTATGGGGTAAGCTCATCACAGTGACCATCCTTTCAGTACCATTGTTTTTAAATTTCGACTAAGTTTTTAGATGTCCATGGCATTGGTAGGCCCCAGGTTTACTGAAATTATTAGTAAGGGCAGCTTTAAATGGTAGGATATCATAGGGAATTCATATAGCCGAAGTTAAAATTTGAGACAATACTACACTTACAAGTTCAAATCCTGACATGGCAAAGTCAGCGTTTCATCAATTGGAAATTGATAAAATAATTAATTTTCCCTTGCAGGTTTTATTTTCTGAAACTGCTGCGTTGTGAATCACCTGCAAAGGAAGAATTTCAGAGCTGTTCTTACTCTTCATTTGTCATTATAGGTGCTGTTTGCACAGACCCTGGCCTATCTCCTTCTCGTGTTTTCTGATTTATGAGGTAATCATTGGCTAAGACATGTTAGAGGGTATCTGCTTTTTGAACGGCATTGAGGCTGCAAGTAAGTACTGAGGGGCATATTATTAAGAAACGGCGTTAAAATTATCGCCGCTTTAGCGGCAGAAAACTGCCGCTAAAGCGGCGATAATGGGCTTGATAATATGCCCTGGAGAATTGCAATAGAAGCCCATGTTCTGGTGTGAGCATGGGCTTCTATTGGAATTCTCCAGGGCATATTATCAAGCCCATTATCGCCGCTTTAGCGGCAGTTTTCTGCCACTAAAGCGGCGATAATTTTAACGCCGTTCTTGATAATATGCCCCTGAGTTTCCAGAGCTACAGTGTTTCTAGCATTGACCAGTGTTTCTGGCCTTACGAGGCCGTGCTGGCATTTCTCGGCACAGTACAAGTTTTCATGGAAGAGTGTCAGCATTTCTAATTACAGCTCATGTATATTTAGTAGAAGAGGTGTCTGCAAAGTACCGGAAAAAGTGATATTTGTGGGAAGGAATAATTGCAGATAAATGCACTGGACTTATTTATATAAGTAATGACAAAAATTAGGTCTGACTTTCACATATTTCATGCACAGTGCAGAGACAGAAAAAACTAAAGATCAACTGGTGCATGCAGAGAACATCAATTCTGACATATGTGCACACATTTGCAAAACATATGGTCTGCATGAATGCTCAGCATACATGCAGGCGCACAAGCATACATACAGAACAAATCAGGCACAAAAGTGCACACAGGCAGTCCGAGTAGAGATAATTAGTTTTATTGGTGGTCAATCAGCATTTCTTGGTGGGGCTTATGTTGGAAAAGTAGAGCAATATATATAGTTTAGGTTTATGCTGTGAACTTACATGCCCATGGCTCACATGATTTGCAATCACAATCGCTCTGGAGTGTTTTAGCTGAAGAAACGCCCTCGGGCGCATACAAATTATCCAAGGAGATTGTGAGCTCAAGAGCATTTTCCTCCCCCTCTGCACACACGTTTCTGCTTAAGTGTTTGGGCGACAGCCACCTAAGCCGGCCTCACCTCACACCTTGCACAGCCCCTTGCAGCCCCAAGGCAACCACCTCTATTTTGCACCTCCAGCTTCTTTGAGCTCTAAATAGCCTAGCGAGCAAGGCCAAAGGAAAGGTGGTAAGTGCACACACTTTACGCTGTGCAAATATTAACTTTAAAACTGCTTTTTTCTTTTAAGTGTGACTGTTTACATTTCTTTCCTTGCCCCATACACTGTACTAAGGCTACTAGAAGACAACCCTCTTCCCCCAAAAAATCCAAAAAGGCAAACAATACATCCCTAAACTTAACCTGAGTGTTTGAGAGACTACTTATTCTGTTTTTTGGTTTAAATCATGTTTGGGAGTGTATGTAGCACTCTTTTGTGGGTAGGAAAACAAGGTTTGTGAAGTGTGCGACAAGCATTATTTAGTGGCTTTACTTTTGGGCCTTACCTGCAGGGTTGAACAGGAACTGCAACATGTGTATTGGGCCAGTCTGTGTCCAAGGAGATTGTTAGCTCAAGAACACATCTCACCACCTCTGCTCACCAGTTTCTGCTTTCCTGATTGGGCAACAGTCACTTGAGTAGGCCTGCCCCCCCAACACCTTGCACAGCCCCTTAAGTTCGTGAAGGGAACCCCAAGGGAGCCACCTCAATTTTGTAGATAGGGCTAGGGTCCTGATTCCACCTACACAACAAAACAAATATTATACTTACTTCCTCCATTCTATTCTAAACCACACATCAATAAAGTAGGAGTCCCTCAAGGTTCAATCACCTCACCCATGCTTTTTAATATCTACATGAAATCACTACCAGTTCTGATCAATGGGTTTGACATCGCCTGCTATAACTGTGCAGATGACATGCAGAAACTTCCGAAATCGGAAAACCCAAAAGACATGAAAACATCAAAACTTTTTGATTGCCTTCAGGTCATTGACTAATGCACGACATGAAGCTACCTTAAATTGAATGCCTCCAAAAGCGAGATACTCACCTATGGTGACTAGAACACCCACGATTCTCTCTGCTCCTGGCCTGACAATCTAGGACCACTTCCAAAAATATCTAAGGAGGTAAAAAACCTTGGAATTACCATGGACGCCAAACTATCAATGAATTCTCAGGTGGTTAAGGTAGCCAAATCAAGCTTTCTCCCAATGAAAACATTGCAACGCATCTTCCTGGCTCAAGGATTCCCACACAAGGTTCAAGCTACCATCTCTCTTGTCCTATCAAGTTTCAAGTTTATTTTTATTCGACTGCATAGTTAATTTAAACCTTTGCACTAAAGTGCATTTATTAAAATATTTAAAAGAAAAGCTTTTAAAAGAAAAGAATCATTGTGCAAAATATCAATATACAAGTGTGAACAAGAGCAATTGTACAAAATAAAGTCAGATTAAAGCGCCCGGTGCACTGGGTTTGTCCATACAAAGATAAAGCTTCATCAGCCTGAGTCTTTTCAGTTTTTGATGAAACGGCAGTGCAGTCCAGATTTTGTGCAAACGAGGACGTTATGCTCATATACTCCCTCGCGTTTGCCGCTGACTTTTAACATGCTGCTTCTGGTCACAGTGTGGTGGCTGAGCTAACATAGACTTGTGCTGGGAGTTTGGTCAGAGAATCAAAACAGCAATTCCCTTTGTTTTATATTCAAGCACACTATCAGTAACTTATACCACATCCGTACCAAGCATACCACTATCACCAGGGAGTGTCACAAGTTCAACAAAGCTAATATACAAATGTTTTATTCAGTGAATTCCTATTTAAAAGTCATAAAAAAGTACATTAGATAAAACACATCAGTTATTGCACCGTAGATTGACTTCCGATATGGAAACTCACATACACAAAATCATACATATAAAATTCAATATGGGAGAATATAGTAGACATTAAGGTTTTGTCATTTTTTGCACTAATCCAACAACAATTCCATGGTCAAAACATCATTGTGTACAATTCCTCTTTTGACCAAGATCAATTCGATTTAGTACTTTTGTTGCAGCAGCGTGACGCGTTTCGGTGGATTAAAATGTTCCAACCACCTTCTTCAGGAAGAAAAACTTGATATCTCCCAAAGCTTCAAATCTATTATAAAAACATCATATAAAACCAAATTTCAAAATTCATAATTCTAAAACATATTATCTTCACATAACAGTATATTATTTATCCTACATATCATATTAACAGTGCAAATTGCTCAAACTAAAATATACATGGCATCGCTTCATTGATGATGTCTTCTTTATATGGGATGGTCCCACAGATCTGTTAAATGAATTTTTGATTTGACTGAATCTTGGAGACAGCAATCTAAGATTCACCGCCCATTACAGTAATGAGAAGGTGGACTACTTAGATATAACGATCAAGGAGGCTAGGGGAAAACTGGAAGTGGAACTCTACACAAAACCAATGGACAAGAACACCTTGCTCCACTATTCCAGTTTCCACCCTAAGTCTCAAAAGGACAACATCCCCTTCAGTCAATTCCTCCGGCTCCGGGAGAATTGTTCAGAACTTAAAGATTTTTACAAGCACGCGGAAGTTCTAAAATCAAAATTGACAGATAGAGGGTACCAAAAGAAATTAATATCTCACTCCCTCAAACGTGCTAGATTTTACGATAGGGATGCGATGTTGAATGGCTCCAATAGTAAAAAGGAGATGACAAAGATAGTTTTTGTGAGCCAATTTTATGGCATTAGTAATAGGATTAAAAATGTCATCAATAGACATTGGAACATTTTAAATAATGAGGAGGAAATTAGGTTAGAAAGGCCACTGTTTGCCTATAAAAGAAATATGAATTTAGGCAATCAGTTGGTACACACCAATAGAGACGAATCTGGGAAAAGACAAAGGACAATTGACAACACCGTTGCCAAGGGCAACACCAGGTGTAACAATTGTTCCATGTGTTCCCAGTGTATACTATCCAAAGACATAACAAATAATGGTAGGAAAATAGTGGCACATACCTTAAACAACTGTCGCAGCAAGAATGTTATTTACTTGCTGAGATGCCCATGTGGACTTGCCTACGTGGGTGAGACAGGTAGAGAACTTAGAATCAGACTACAGGAACATAAATTGGCCATTAAAACCAACAAATTGAATGCCCCTCTAGTGTCCCATTTTCAAGAGTGTGGCCACAAAGATATCCAATTTGAATGGTTCATTCTAGAAAAGTTAGTAATGGGCAAAAGAGGTGGAAACATGGAAGGGAAAAGAAAGGCCAGAGAACAATGGTATATCTCTATTTTAAACACAATAAGGCAGGGATTGAATTCGAGAGAAGAATGGGAAAAGTTTGTGAACTAGGAACATCTAGGGAGTCCGATGTGCGTAACCCCCCCATTATACATTTGGTGGCTGATAAATACATGAAGAAAGAAGTTCCCGCTTTGAATTCAAGTAGGATCCTTATAGTTTCAGTGTTTATAATAGATAGAAATGCCGCAACATCTTTCTTTCTCAATAAAGGTTTGGTAATAGTGTTAATTTTTGAGATGTTAGGAGTAACAATAGATTAAGAGACATGTATGTGATAAAAATTATTTGAACACCAATGTAGTCAATGAAAAAGCTCTCGCCTTTTATGTCTGGAAACGAAACACAAAGGTTTTTGGTTCTTATGTTTTGAACCAAAACACGAAGGGTTTGTTCCAAGATGGCGGCGTTTTAATTACTTCAAAAACAGACTCTCGTCTCCCATAGATTTAGAGACTCGCATTTACTAAAAATTATATAAACACCAATTCAGTTAGTGAACATGTTCTCGTTCAAAAAATTTTTTTAGATGCACGATGAAGAATTTGCTTCTTGTATTCTGAATCTAAACACGAAGGATCCGTTAAAAAATGGCGGCGTTTCTAAATATTATAGTTACTAACACTCATTCCCCATTTCTAGCTCTATGCGGAAGGAGGGAGGGCCCTATTTATAGCGAAGACTTGAGTCCTCCTGGGTTGCTAACTGAAAGAAACTTTAACAGGAGGGCGTTAGGAGACTATTAAGTCTGGGTGAGCTTTTGCCGCACAATCCTGTGGGACTAGTATAGCGGGGTTATCTATTTACCCATACTAAATAGGGAGTCTAGGGAATTAATGCAGAATAGAGGGTGAGCAGCTCAATGTCAGGAAGACCGATGATGGGGTTTATAACACTGAGGTCTAACTGTAATGTTTGGAGGCGGCGTTTGACCCTGACTTAATAGATGGGTTGAGAAATTATAATATAAATATGAGGGTTGCTTCTAAAAGGGTGCACAGAGAGGGGAGGAATGTGCGAGATGTTATATGCACTTTGTAGTAAACGGGAACTCGGTACAAATATTCCCACATACAAAAGGTGGTGTTTTAGTGCCAGAGCGACCCGCGATGGGTGCATAAATAGTATTAGAGTAGGACAGCAATATTCAAAATCTATGTTTGGATCATGTCGCCATAAATGTGTCGCGTTAATTTATATTGATATAGGCGATATGTTTTTTGACAAGCTTATTGCTTGTGGAGGAATAAGGTCCCTTTTGAAATAAATAAATAAACCAAAAGGATATAAAAGGGGTTGGTTTCCTTTTATCTAGAAACCTATGACATCAGCTTATGTTATTTTTGATACAAACAGGCACTTGGTTTTAACCTAAAGAAGAACGTCTGTAGCGAGGAGACCCAGCAACTTGGAGATTATTTAGTCCCAGACTTTCAGATCAGTTGATTTGTATTTTCTCCTCCATCATTAAATTTAAGGTAACATTTCTAAGAAAGTACCAACTTCTGTATTTTAGATTATGTGCCCACAGGGTGGAATATTACACATGTGTTTTATTTTATCCTTCAGGCTCGTAGAGAATGGACAAATGTAAGAAACGGCCTGTTGTCCTTTTACCCTGAGGAGCCGGGTTTCAAGCGAACTGATTGAAAATATGTCACCATTTCTGGTGGATTAACCTTAATAGCTGCCTTTGCAGCATGGGGTGTAGAACATTGAATGAGATCGGGTGTGATCCTTGTATTATACAATTGAGAACAACATTAGCATGTGTGGGGTTGTGAGCTGAAACTCTAGAATCACCAGTGGCTGTGTGTGAACTTAGGTCTTTGTATGTTCTCCAAAGCGTAATATCAGATTTTGTATATTTTAGTTTGAGCAATTTGCACTGTTAATGTGATATGTAGGATAAATAATATACTGTTATGTGAAGATGATATGTTTTAGAATTATGAATTTTGAAATTTGGTTTTATATGATGTTTTTATAATAGATTTGAAGCTTTGGGAGATATTAAGTTTTTCTCCCTGAAGAAGGTGGTTGGAACATTTTAATCCACCGAAATGCGTCGTGCTGCTGCAACAAAAGTACTAAATCGAATTGATCTTGGTCAAAAGAGGAATTGTACACAATGATGTTTTCACCATGGAATTGTTGTTGGATTAGTGCAAAAAATGACAAAACCTTAATGTCTACTATATTCTCCCATATTGAATTTTATATGTATGATTTTGTGTATGTGAGTTTCCATATCGGAAGTCAATCTACGGTGCAATAACTGATGTGTTTTATCTAATGTACTTTTTTATTCATTGAATAAAACATTTGTATATTAGCTTTAGTGAACTTGTGACACTCCCTGGTGATAGTGGTATGCTTGGTACGGATGTGGTATAAGTTACTGGTAGTGTGCTTGAATATAAAACAAAGGGAATTGCTGTTTAGATTTAATGTCAATTTGGTGTCCTCTCCCTTTTGTTAAGGAGGACCCCTCTCTTACTGTTGTGAGTTTGGTCAGAGAGCAAAATATCAATTGCAAGTGTGAACAGGAGCTATTGTGAAAGACAGAGTCAATTTGAAATGCCTGCTGTGCCGGATGTATCCATGCTAAACCAAAGCAGCACCAGCCTGAGTCTTTTCGGTTTTTGATAATGTCACTGTCGTCTGGATTTTGTACGAGTGAGGTCTTTGTATCCGTATGTTTCCTCGCGTTAGCCGCTGACTTTTTTATATGCCAATTGTGGTCGCAATAAGGTAACTGGGCTGATACTAAGAGCTTGTTCAGAGATCATGGTTCTCCACAGATATTGTGCCGTCAGTTAGGCAATTAATTTTCTGTTCTAGTCTGATCATATATTTTTTCAGTCTAGAGTTAAGCTGTATATCTGACGAGTTGAAGCAAGCTATAATTGCTGGCCTGCAGTGGCATTACCCCCTCTGATTCAAAACTGGTCTTAAAATGGTTCTTCCAGCGTTCATATTAGCTTCGCATATGCAGATTTGGTGGGCCATGGTCTTTGAAGACTTTCCGTAAAGTCGGCAAACCTCTGAACTGGTGGTTCATTTCCAGAGTGGTAGATATAGGAGTGATGGTAAACAGCCCAAACGGTATTTCAGAATGATGTTTAGGTCTGGGATTCGATGGCTGTGCCCAGATACAAATGAGGAGCTAACTTGTCATAAGACGCGATTGTAAGCAAAGGATGCAGTCTTAGCGCAAATGCATCCTTGTCTGCCAGCAAGAAGCGTCTCTTGATTCTCTTATTTGCAATGGCCTTAACTAGGGAGTAGTTGGGAATTGTCTCCCATTTGTCTGTTAGACCAAGGGTGGTTAAAGAACTAATAAGATAATCTGTGGCCAGAGAGTGATTTTTGCTGCAAATTTCTTTCCAAAGATGGAAACTCAGGGTTCAATTGTTAGTGTTCTTTAACTTAAAGCAGAGTTTGATGAATGCTCCTTGTCCCTTCATGGATTGCTTGCCTAAGCCAAATTCCAAACGAGTGGCGTGGCGGGGAGAAGACGGACTTAAAGAGTTTGATGCTAACTTTATCCAGGTGGGTGGCATAACTGCCCCTTAAAGCTTCATTACCATAAGCGATGGTTGGAACTAGTTTGGTCTGAATTATTTTCAGAGGAGGTGTAAATGTAGATGACGCAATGGCTGTTTTTAAGCGCATGAAAGCTGTGGTAAGGGTATTAGCTTTTAGAAGCATGAGCTCCAGATGTTGTTTAAAGGAGCCTTGTCTGTCAAGCAGCATATCCAAATACTTGTATCTGATACCACCTCTACTTTAACCTTTTCCAGGTGCTACTGATGGTGACTCAATGACGGTTTACCCTGGTTCATGATGCCTTCTAAAAGTCTCTGAAGGCCGATTTTTGTACTACTAAGCAGCACTAAATCATCCGCTTACATCAGGCATTGCAACAAGATGTTACTCAATTTAGGCCTGTATGGGTTTTCCTGAGCTAGGCTGATAGGGAGATCTGCTACGAAAAGTTTAAAGAGAGTGGGAACCAATACACACCCTTGCCTTAGCCCTTGATGGGTCAGGATCATTCTCAATAGGTGATCACCATCACCTAGCTTGATTCTGACCCAGGTGTCAATGTAAAGAAGGATCAGGGCCTGCAGCAGTGGGTTTGGAATGTTCCACTTGGAAAGCTTGCTATGCAACTGTCCTCTATCCACTCGATTGAGAGCTGGCTTATAATCTATAAAGCAAAAATAGAGGGGCTGCTTAGTTGTCCTGTGTTGATCAAACATAGGCAGAGCCAGAGAACCTCTTTTGGAAAGAGGGTTCAGCCATCTTAGATTTGATTTTTTTTACTGCAAAGCAAAGAGGAAGTGCTACAAAAGGAGGTAGACACAGGGTGAGAAGTAGACAGGATTGGGTAGGGATAATTCACCAATCAATGGCTAGTGCAAAGGATAAGACTGGCTCCTCACCACCATCTTCTCAAAACATTCTCGGACCTGGGAAAACTATGCCTGCAGAGGAAGGCCTGGCTAGAAGAAAGAAGATTTTCAGACTCCCGATAACATTGTAACTTCTCTCCAAGGGTTAGGTGACTGACCTCCTGTTTGCCTTGACTTAAAAATTGTTGGCACTGGTTGAACTTAGCACACAGTTCCCTGGGAAAAATCTTGCAGCCTGTGCCAGAGCTACCAGTGGGTAAGCAAAGATTATTTTACAATTGTGCTTTGATTGTGTTTATTTGGTTGGTAGGGTGTACCCCCTCCCAATGAATAAGAATTTCTGACAGTAATCCATAATCAGTTTCAGCATGTTTTAAATAGTTTAAAACGGTTTTCTCATTGTTCAGATAAACATATAGGGAAAGAGCTGGTGGTCTTAGGAATTTTATCATTAATTCTTTGTTTTATTAAGCAGCATTTTAATTGGCTGGTCTAAATGTGCTTCAAATTGGAAGAGAGGTAATTATGTAAATTGATGATCATGTACCTACAATGCTTTATAAAAGAGATACTTCCATTGTATTTAGCAACTAGAGTAATCACACTATTTCTTGTTTGTGTGTTTAGCTCCATTTGCACTCCGGACTACAAAGTATAGTGCACTATGAAGTTCAAAACAGTTCCTCAGCCTAAGGTAAAATATCTGGTAAAGCCTTACAAAGTTTACTGCAATAGTACTTCAGAAACAGCAAGCTAAAGGATACGACCTGTTCTTTTGGCTTAGGAACTAAGAAGTGCATCTTTGAGAGGCTTTGGGGCTGAATTTTGATTGTCCAGTGTTATGTCTTTACTTCTGTGACTAGACCAATAGGTCAGAATTAATGCAGCTGAAATATATTAATTTATAAGGTATCCTTAATGACACATTTTCAAGGTATATAAACAAATAAATGCGTAATTTCTATATCTCTACACATTACTCACAATTGTAAAGATTCCGAAGCAAGAGTATGTTAATGCAGATAAACACAAAAATAAGGTACTGAAAATGGAAATGGGAGAAGAAAAAGAATAATATGTGACTAAAAGTCAATACTTTGGGAGGATGGGACCACAAATTTAGGCAAAAAGCTATTCATTTTAAACATAGGCCCTAATTACAATGCTGATCGGACGAGCGTCCGACCGACATCGTTTCGGTGATGGGACCCTCCGACAAGGAGTTGGAGGTCCCATCTGCTGCATAAGGATGCGACCGCCAGCACGGCGGTTGGAAACATGCCCTTTATTATTGCGGCATGTGCTGGTGGCCGGAAAAGGGCCAAATCACAAGCTGCAATGATAAAGGGCATGTAAACATACATTCATGCACCTTGTGCCAGGCACGTGGTGCCTGGCACAAGGTGCATGGATGTTTGGGGGGCACCACAGGTGCCCTTTAGGCCTCATAGCGGAGCCTGCAGAGGGACGGGGGCCCTGCTAGGGGCCCCCAAAGTCCGTTTCCGACAGCCTTTCTATGGCGGTCGCACTGCCATAGAAAGGCTGTATGAAGGGGACATCGTAATCCCTACAGCGGTGCCTGAGCAGGAACCGCCCCATTGTGGGGTATTACTTTCCGACTGCTTCCACAACGAGCTTCTTGAGTCCGTCGGAAAAGCCGCGGTTCGTCCCTCCGCCCCCTGCCTCCGACCACCGCATCATAATGCGGCGGTTGGAGTGAATAGCTAGATGTCGGTCGGACCGCAACTGACAGGCTGTAAGTTGCGGTCCGACCAACATCATACTGAGGGCCATAATCTCTGTCTGCAAATAATTACCTAACCACTGAACATGTATAGTCCTATGCATTTACATAGAGTGCCTAAAAACATTTCTATAGAACAAAATGTTATTGTTTTTTTTTTATGCTATTAAGTGACATGTTGAATGGAAAATCGGAGGCAACTGAGAAAGAAAAGTGACACTGGACGTAGAACAAGTGAAACTCTAGTATTTAACTATTTTCACTTCATTAAAACTAAATTACATCATAAATTAATAAATACTTGACTTACCTTCACAATTTTTAAAAAACCTTTTTCAAAACTGTGTTACAATATACAATACAATTTGGGGGCATATGTATGAAAGTTTGGTTTTACGATTCTCAAATAGCGAATTTTAGAGAATCGCTATTTGAGATGTATGTAGGATTTGCAAAACAATTTGTGAATCCTACATATTCCTTAATTGCGAATCGCAAATTGCGATTCGCAATTAAGGAAACCCTCCCCATTCATTCCTATGGGCCTAGAGGCCCATAGGAATGAGTGGGAAGACATTCTCAATTTGCGATTAGCAATTAGAGAATCGCAAATTGAGAATGCAATTTCAAGGTTGCAAGGGTGTCAAAAGGACACCCTGTTGCACCCCTGAAATAAGCATGTATGTGCGCCACATTGCACTTTGAAAAAAGCAAAAAAGTGCATTTTTCAAAGAAATCGCAAATTACCACCAACTTGAAGTTGGTGGTAATTTGCTATTCCTTAAGGCCAAATTGCACTTTCTTTGTGCTTCTTACATTGCATTTAAGGAATCGCAATTTGCGATTCCTTAAATGCAATCGCAAAATAGTGAATCGAGAATTTTGCGATTCCTTATTTTGCGAGGCAGTTTTTCATTAATTCATACCACTAAGCCCAATTGCGATCGCAAACGCCAAAATTCTGCGAATTTTGGTGCTTGCGATCGCAATTTGGAATGCTACATATGCCCCTTAGTTTCTTATTTTGCTCATGTCCCTCTACCAGCTCCATTGGCAGCATAGTGTCCAGGTGTGCCTTCCGTTTGCCACAAATATGGTATGTTCCCGCTATAGCTGTTGTTTTTTTTAATTTTTGCAACATATGGTAGTGTTTGACAGCTAAACAAATCACAAATGCCAATCTTACTGAAGTACTGGGTTTTATTGGACCCAGCGGTGCCAGGGAACACACCCAATGACCTTGAGTTCTTCCTGTCTCAGACTACAGAAACACAGAGGGGTCGATTCCGATTCGGGCCGGAAAAAGCACCGACCGACTCGGATCCGGAAAAATACCGACCGACACGTACCAGTGGCGCCCGACACGCCAAGTACGATGCAAGCCGCGATAAATCCGACCGACACGTCAGAAACCAAGCCGACCGACCGACCCGCTCGGAAAATAGCAATCCGGCCGGAAAAACACGCGAATCCAACCGACCGACACGCACCCGGAACAAATCCGACCGAATCGTACCCGCCAACTCCAACCTGCAAAGTACGATGCAAGGCGCGAAAAACACGACCGAGTCGGACGGAGGACAAGCCGTACGACCGACACGCATACAAAACCGAGCCGAAGCAACACAATACACCGCGACCGACGCGTACGCAGCATACAAAACTGCACAAACACAGCGTGAACGAAACGGAAAACACCGTACGAGACCAATGCAGGGTCCGACTCGGTCACAAGAACGTTTCCAACATACACAAACAGCACAAAGGAAAAATCAACCAAAAAAGGCCAAACAAGCAATTACCAAGCCAATAAATACTGGGGGTGGGGACAGAGAACAAAGACACACCAACAACTCCACCTATATAAAGGACACAAATCACTACCATGAGCCTTTGCAAATGCCATTCCACTGCCAGCACCCAAGAGAAAGCAACCACACACCCACAGCTCATCCCTCACACAAGCCACACACCAGCAGCACACCAACAAATACCTACCTCACATACACCCAGCACAACACACACCCACACACCCTCACCTGCACACCAACACACACATCACCCACCATCACCACCCATCACCATGCCCCCCAAGAAGAATCCCAAGTTCCTAGATTGTGAATTGGAAGTCCTGGTAGACGAGATCCTCAGGGTGGAGCCACAGCTGTTTGGCACTCTGGTCCAACAGACCCCCATGTCGCAGAAAACCAAGATGTGGGAGAGGATCATCAACAGGGTGAACGCCCAATCACCATGTCGGCGCACAAAGACCGACATCCAGAACAGGTGGTATGACGTGCGCAGGAGGGTCCGGGAGCTGCTCAAGAAAGACTACCACCTGAGCCAATACACCGGCAGTGGCCCTCCTGCCAAGCCAGTATACCTCAGGCCCTGGGAGGAGAAGGTGCGGGCCATCCTTCCGCCAGTGAGCGTATATGGACTAGAGGACATCCCAGAGCCTGGTGAGTACACAACAAATGTACACAATAAACTGCCACAAAACACACACATCACTGTCAAGGGGAGAGTCAAACCATGCACTCATAGCAATTACACAGCAACTAGAACAGAATCATCCCAAAATGTGTATGTCAGTCAGATAAACACAACACATGCCATCAAAAAAGTCACATCCAACTGTGCCAACACATGTACAAACACAACCACAACTACAGCTAGGCAGTGGCACAAATAGAACTAACACACACATCCACACATGTAGCCACCACAACAACACCAACACACAGTGAAGACCACTCAAAGGAAGGAATTCTGTGTATGCTGGCCAAGTCAGTGTAGCCAATAGCATCATGGGAGTCGCACTCACACATATTGCCCCCCCCCACAACTGTCCCATCAACACCACCCTGAACCATGCTCACATCACAGGGAGTGGAGAAGGACTCACAAGATGGCTGACACTGGCTACTGCTGTGGGGAGCACAAGGCTCTGCTGCCAACTGTGCACCAACAAACAGCAGGACACCACTGACTGACATCCTGAGAGACAACTTACACTCCCTGCAATGCAAGCACGTTCCATGGTGGGATATCTGGCTGGCTGGCTGGGTGGGAAGGGGGACTTGCAGCACTGACCATAGTCACCAGCACCTCCCTCACACCCCCCCCCCCCAACACAAACTCCACAGTACCCACCTGGTAGAATGCAATGCCCTCCATCCTAACACAAGATCCCACAAAGCACCACCACCCTGGGTTATGTTGTGTGAAGCACAGGGACACTCTTGGGACTCTTAGCCAAACAACTGCCAGGACAACACTCCCAGCCATCCTGTCAGCACAGCCAGCCCACCCCACAGGGAAGCAGAGTCAAAAGGAAGGAAGCATGGGCATGCTGGGAAGGGGGTGGAGGCAATAGCATGATGGGAGTCGTAGTCACAGACATTGCTCAGCCTCACAACTGGCCCATCAACACCACCCTGAACCATGCTCACATCACAGGGAGTGGAGAAGGACTCACAAGATGGCTGACACTGGCTACTGCTGTGGGGAGCACAAGGCCCTGCTGCCAACTGTGCACCAACAAACAGCAGGACACCACTGACTGACATCCTGAGAGACAACTTACACTCCCTGCAATGCAAGCACGTTCCATGGTGGGATATCCGGCTGGCTGGGTGGGAAGGGGGACTTGCAGCACTGACCATAGTCACCAGCACCTCCCCTCACACCCCCCCCCCCCAACACAAACTCCACAGTACCCACCTGGTAGAATGCAATGCCCTCCATCCTAACACAAGATCCCACAAAGCACCACCACCCTGGGTTATGTTGTGTGAAGCACAGGGACACTCTTGGGACTCTTAGCCAAACAACTGCCAGGACAACACTCCCAGCCATCCTGTCAGCACAGCCAGCCCACCCCACAGGGAAGCAGAGTCAAAAGGAAGGAAGCATGGGCATGCTGGGAAGGGGGTGGAGGCAATAGCATGATGGGAGTCGTAGTCACAGACATTGCTCAGCCTCACAACTGGCCCATCAACACCACCCTGAACCATGCTCACATCACAGGGAGTGGAGAAGGACTCACAAGATGGCTGACACTGGCTACTGCTGTGGGGAGCACAAGGCCCTGCTGCCAACTGTGCACCAACAAACAGCAGGACACCACTGACTGACATCCTGAGAGACAACTTACACTCCCTGCAATGCAAGCACGTTCCATGGTGGGATATCCGGCTGGCTGGGTGGGAAGGGGGACTTGCAGCACTGACCATAGTCACCAGCACCTCCCCTCACACCCCCCCCCCCCAACACAAACTCCACAGTACCCACCTGGTAGAATGCAATGCCCTCCATCCTAACACAAGATCCCACAAAGCACCACCACCCTGGGTTATGTTGTGTGAAGCACAGGGACACTCTTGGGACTCTTAGCCAAACAACTGCCAGGACAACACTCCCAGCCATCCTGTCAGCAACAGCCAGCCCACCCCACAGGGAAGCAGAGTCAAAAGGAAGGAAGCATGGGCATGCTGGGAAGGGGGTGGAGGCAATAGCATGATGGGAGTCGTAGTCACAGACATTGCTCAGCCTCACAACTGGCCCATCAACACCACCCTGAACCATGCTCACATCACAGGGA